>CAXITT010002060.1:0-13863 GCA_964033795.1 Lymnaea stagnalis
TATTTAACCCACGAACTGTGGTCGGCCGAAAAAAATCGGCTGACATTCTCATTCTGTACTGTGATGGCCGGAAAAATTGGCCCATAAAAAACACGGTCCGATAGCAACTTCCAATCCAATATTTAACTGGAATTATACCCACTTCCTTTTATTAATAATGAAATCATCTTCAGGTTCAAGCTGTTTCGTGATAACTTAAAAACAAATACTTTTTAATCGGAGTTTTATATCGCTGTTTTTTTAAACGCTAAAATGGTTGAAGCCATGGCTGGGCCTTCAGGGCAAGAACTAATAGAAATATGTTTGAAAGCTTTTTAGGAGAGGTTTTAAGTGATACTGATGATGATTTTAACATTCCCCATGACGATTTCAGTTGAGCTTATTCTTCTCGTGAATTTTTAAATAGGCTTAGTGATACTGAAGTAGGCCTACCGAGGCTACTGTTAGACTTTGAGCCAGGCCCGGAGGTTGGGCAAGGATTGACTGAATTTTAGTCACAGAAGCTACAGATTATAGTTCAGAACTAATAAATTTTATAGTTAAACAACCCAAATCAGTTCCACAGTTCCTTTTTTAATGTTTACTAGTCAATAATACTTATTTTGCCTGAGATTTTGCATTTTGTACTTGGTTTTAGCAGTGGTCCCAATTTTTATTTAAATGACCTAAAATTACTAAAATTGCTTTCAGAGGTTTAATTCAATTGCAATCAAAACCTTAGCAAATTATACGTTTTCTGAACGATAAATGAATTGGCTACAACATTTATATTTGTGTTTTAAGTGTATCTATAAAAATTAATGATGTTATAGGCACTTGAAAGCAAAACATTTTTTCTATTTTTTTTCCTTGAGAACTCCAAGGTCAAGGACACTAAGCAAAATTTTTTACAGGGTGGGCAATATGGCCAACTTTATCCCCATCCATTTACCTTTCTAAAAATATATACTTATAAGAGTCTTGTATCAATATTTCTATCATTTAATGCAATTTCAAATGGAACTCAAAACGCTCTGAAAAGCTCCACACCACAGAATGATGAGTGCCACAGTTTGTGGGTTAAAAAGGGATATTCTGTCAAAAAAAGGTGTTGCAAATAAACTGACAAAGTTTTAAGAGAAAAGGTTTAGTATCTTAGCTGTGGTTATGGTTACCTCATTTAAGAGAATACTTGAATCCACTTTGTCATAGGTAGTCACCCCCTTGATGGTACTCCTTGGTGGGGAGATACAATAACTAGAAGGCTTCCTCTCTTCTTTCGGACTTAAACTTAAAAAGTCTTTTTGTCGGTGGGAGTCTGAACGAGAATTTGAGGCTGATTCAGACCAATGCTGTGTCGAGGTCTCTGATCGCTGGTGTGATAAATGTGTAGTTGTGGGGATGCGTGTGGCTGTTTCCTGCTTGACGGTGGTGGGATAGGCATTTCTCTGTGCAGCCATACCAGCCGTCCCAGGATGAGAAGGATGACCGGTTGGATGGTTGGATGGATGGCTGCCTGGATGGTTTGCTGGCTGGCCGCCTGGATGGTTTGATGGATGGCTGGATGGATGGCTGGCAGGATGGCTTGAAGGATATGCTGTTAAAACAGCTGATGCCCCTTGGTGAGATGTTGGATGTCTCTGCATATAGGCGGAGTGTGAGGACAAATGAGAGGCATACGGGTTGGCAGCCACTGCTGGATGAGTTGTGTAACCCACATGTGGGTGTGTGGTAACTGGAATGTGAGGTACTGGGTGTCTAGTTGCTGCTGCATAAACTGGATGTCGCGGAGGAGGTGCCTGAGGGTGTGATCCCTGAGGTACATGAGCTCCAACAGGTTGATGAGGACGCTGTAGTCCATGTGGATGGTGTTGGGAAGTGTGGGAAGGTTTCAGTGAAGTTGTGTGAGGTAGTGGTGGAACATGGGAGAGGGGAGGTCGTGATACAGATCCCACAGTTGTTGGAAGAGTAGCTGCTGCCGTTGGGTGAGGGTGACGGTAATAGGAAGATACATAGTGCTGTGGTATTGCTCCAGGATGTGTTTGTTGGGGAATGGTATGTGGAGGTAGGCCGTGAGTTGGAGGTGGATATCGAGATTGACCATAATTGGGAGGGAAAACTGGCTGACCATATGCAGGACGAGGATGCTGGGCATGAGGAGGGGCCTCAGTTGGCCTGTGAACATAAGGTGGCTGTCCATAATTTATGGGATGTGTCTGGGGAATCGGTGCTCGTGGATTTGAATAACCAGCTGGAGGTGGGGCATAATATGAGGGGTGGGGTGCAGACTGAGGTGCATAATGCCCAGGTATTAGAGGAGGGCCTTCAGAAGACAAAATCAGGGGTTGACCATTTGTCACACTCTCGCTCTTTTCACTCGACAGGTCCTCATCCACTTCTAGGTTTTTCTCACTTCCCTCCTCATTGCTGGAGTCGTCCTCCTTCAACTCTTCTTTCCTACTCCACTTTGTTCTTTTGTGCTTCCTCTGTTTACTTTTTCTATCGTCCTCGTCATCTCTACTTTTCCTTCTTTTATCTTTCCTTCTAGGACTCCGTTTCTCCTTGCCACTCCTGTCTCTGGCTGAATCCCTGCGATGTCTTGACTTGGACAACCGACTGTCATGTGATCCTGACCGCTGACTAAATGCTCTGCTGTCCTGTGACCCTGACCTTGGTCTCTGTTTGTAGTCTTGCTGACCAGACAACCGCCTTTTGTCAAATGGTCTATTTGTTGAGACACCGTCATTCATGACGGCATCGCCTTCCTCTGTAGCTTTCCATCTTGATGACCAATTATTCTGTTTCCTGTCCCAGTAACTGAGCCTGTCACCCCCATCCCCCCCACCATTGTTCCGATGTACTGGGCCACGGTACTCCCTGGGTTTATTCTCCTTCACCGAAACACTTGGCAGGCCAAATTTCCTAGCACTTTCATTGCCTATGAAATCCAAAATACTGATCACATGGCTGGCCTTGTCTTTCTCCCTCTCCAGCTCTTCCTTACTCTTAGCCTCCTCTGCATCCCTCCTTTCTTTTCTCAGGGCTTTCTCTCTCTTTCTGTCAAACTCATTGGTTTTGAGACTGTGCAAGAAATTGGCCATCATGAAGGATGCAGTCACAGGATTGTCGGGATTGACATCTTCATCATCACTATCATCATCACTGACTGGATCAGCCATGGATTCTGTCACAGTGGACCTCATGTCCTCCAGCTTAATCTTCTTGTTGCCTTCTAAATCTGCCTCATCTAATTCAGGCAGATAGCGCTTTCTGGACACATCCACTTGTCTGTCATCTAACTTTATATTTTCCCCTTGCCATTGACTACCAACTTGTCCACTGTCCTCCATGTTCAGCTTCTCTCCATCCTCTCCTTCATCCACAATCTCTCCCTCCTCCTTCTCCCCATCTCCTTCCCCTTCTTCTTCTTGCCTCCCATCATCATCTGTATCACTGGCCTCTCCCTCCTCCTTATCAACAGACCAATCAGCTTCTGACTTCACAAATTTCTCCTCCCCACCGACAGAACCATTTAGGGCACTAAAATTGTTCCCACCATCATAATTGTCTCTATGACCAGGTAAATGATTAGACTCCTGGGTCACCTCATTGTAGTTGTACATGGCTGGCAATGAGTTGGAGTTCACAGTTAGGTCACTGTGTTCATTTCCTATGTCTTTATCCAAAGTGCTTTGAACATCATTGCTCACAGGATAACCCAACTCCAAGTAATGCCCATTGAATTCCCCAATGCCGCCCACATGAATACTGTCCCCTGATCTGACACCTGAATTTGCATGTTCAAGCATGGACTTGCCTCTCAAGTCCTCCTCTTCTTTGACACTCCATTTTTCAGCAAGCATGGAACTGTCCTTCACCAAACCACCAGTGGACATCTCATCACCAGTCACATCCTCTTGTTTTATTGGAAATCCTACTTCATCATTGACCTTACTCTGAAGATAACTTACTTCATGGTTTATTTCACTACTTAATCTCAATTCCGACCGGCTTCCATTAACACCATCCCTGAATATTTTTGTGATTTTAGGTTTATCCTCTACAAGGCCGGATTCCGCAGATATCAGCTCTTCATCTGAGTCAGCGACCTCTCTGAACTGGGCCTCCAATTCTGCAAGTTGAGATGACACAGGGGTTGAAGTTTTTGTGCTGCCTGAATGAAGCTTGGACAGGCTGGTATCAGGAGATTTGGCTTTGAGGCTAGAGACACACCCAGGAGAACTGGACACTTGAGGGCTTCCACTGGACCAAGAAACTGTGGCGGTGCTTCTGGTGGCACCGCCATCTAGTGATGAACTTTGGGACGTTTGAACAGCCGGCTGATTAGATGTGGACAGGGATTTTTTTAAATGCGTGATACTTTCAGACTTAGCTGCACTCAGGGTACCTTTGATAAAACAAAACAAAATAAAGTAGACACAAAATTCAATTAGGTGTCAATTAAAGACCAACTAATCCCAAAAACACAAACCAATTTCTGCATCAGAGATTCTTGCAAAGGGAGCATGAGTGGAAAATGCTGCCTTACATTTCTAATTTATAAACTAAAATTCAGAGCTACCATTGCTTAAATTGAATATGGCAATTTGATTAACTCAATCAATCCAAACGTTTTTAAAAATGAACTGAATGTATAGTCACATAGAAACAGGAAAAAAAAACTTGCCCTACCATCTCTGTTGATAGTAACATGACGACTCCCTTTGTGTAGCAGGTCCTGGTTCTGCATGATGGAGCCCAAGAGGTCAAAGGTTGCACTGGCTGTCGACGAGCTGACTCCAGAAGCAGCAGGTGGCTCTTTTATAACTTTCCTATAAACAAAATTTGTCATGGAAAATCTTATTTTCAGATTTTAGGTCTTACAATTTGCTTAATGATTCTTTATGGCAGGTTTTCATATGTTAAAAAAACAAACAAAGTCAACATCTCTAGCTTCATTCATTACAAAAAAATCCAAAAAGAGTTTTAATTTTGATTTTTTTTTAAAAATCTAATTGTTTTCAAGTTAGTTATAACATTCTAAAAGACCCCAAAAATCCCCAACCTATCTAAAGTATAAACTAATGTTAAATATAGTAATCTTTGGCTTTTAATAGGCAGTCACCTCTTGGTTGATGAGAAACTGAGAGGCAGATGAGAAGACTTGGCAGAACTAGACAAAAGCCTCTCTGCTGGGATGGCTGGGCGGTTTACTACCTGTGGTTCTTCTCCTTCTTGACTGAAACCAGAAATTTGATATGTTTTCTTTTCATCTACAATCACCAAAAAGTTGTGTTTGGTATGTTATGAACGTGGGTGTCAACAAAATAGTTCGTGTTTGGTATGCTATGAAGGTGGGTGTCAACAAAATAGTTCGTGTTTGGTATGTTATGAAGGTAGGTGTCAACAAAATAGTTCGTGTTTGGTATGTTATGAAGGTGGGTGTCAACAAAATAGTTCATGTTTGGTATGTTATGAAGGAGGGTGTCAAAAAAATAGTTCATGTTTGGTATGTTATGAAGGTGGGTGTCAACAAAATAGTTCATGTTTGGTATGTTATGAAGGTGGGTGTCAACAAAATAATTCGTGTTTGGTATGTTACGAAGGTGGGTGTCAACAAAATAGTTCATGTTTGGTATGTTATGAAGGTGGGTGTCAACAAAATAGTTCATGTTTGGTATGTTATGAAGGAGGGTGTCAACAAAATAGTTTGTGTTTGGTATGTTAAGAAGGTGGGTGTCAACAAAATAGTTTGTGTTTGGTATGTTAAGAAGGTGACTTGCAACACAGAGGTTAACCCTTAAAAAACAGATATTAAAATTACTCTGAAAATATTTTAAAGAAATTTGTTGGTGGGCTGTACATGATTGACAGATCTATGGAAGTTTCATCTTGTTTCATTGAAGCCCATTACGTTTGATAAAGTTTCAATTTTCATTCCTGAATTGGTTGATGAGAAACTGAGAGGCAGATGAGAAGACTTGGCAGAACTAGACAAAAGCCTCTCTGCTGGGATGGCTGGGCGGTTTACTACCTGTGGTTCTTCTCCTTCTTGACTGAAACCAGAAATTTTATATGTTTTCTTTTCATCTACAATCACCAAAAAGTTGTGTTTGGTATGTTATGAACGTGGGTGTCAACAAAATAGTTCGTGTTTGGTATGTTATGAAGGTGGGTGTCAACAAAATAGTTAGTGTTTGGTATGTTATGAAGGTGGGTGTCAACAAAATAGTTAGTGTTTGGTATGTTATGAAGGTAGGTGTCAACAAAATAGTTCGTGTTTGGTATGTTATGAAGGTGGGTGTCAACAAAATAGTTCGTGTTTGGTATGTTATGAAGGTGGGTGTCAACAAAATAGTTCATGTTTGGTATGTTATGAAGGTGGGTGTCAACAAAATAGTTCGTGTTTGGTATGTTATGAAGGAGGGTGTCAACAAAATAGTTTGTGTTTGGTATGTTAAGAAGGTGACTTGCAACACAGAGGTTAACACTTAAAAAACAGATATTGAAATTACTCTGAAAATATTTTAAAGAAATTTGTTGGTGGGCTGTACATGATTGACAGATCTATGGAAGTTTCATCTTGTTTCATTGAAGCCCATTACGTTTGATAAAGTTTCAATTTTCATTCCTGAGGCGCATCCATTTTCCCTGGAAAGATGGACTTTTCAAAACTCTGTCCCCACCCCACTCCTATAATATATTGAGAGTTAAATGTCAGATGAATTTGGCACCATTAGAAATGCTGGTCAGTGATACCATAGCCTATGCTACTCAGTGATAATAAGAGAATAACTAACAAATGACCTATGCTTGTCAGTGATACTAGTCAATAACTAAACAATGGCCTATGCTAGACAGTGATACTAAGAGAATAACTTAACAATGACCTATGCTAGTCAGTGATACTAGACAATACTAAACAATGACCTGTGCTAGTCAGTGATACTAGTCAATAACTAAACAATGGTCTATGCTAGTCAGTGATACTAGACAATAACTAAACAATGGCCTAGGCTAGTCAGTGACACTCATGCCAAAATAACAGTTTTAGGAACTGACAGTTTCAACATACTCAGCAAACAGATAGAGCTCATCCTTGCTGCCCAGTATAGAGAATGAAGCTGCTCCATATTCTGTTGACGCCCGGCCTGCACCACCCTCCTGCCGGGCATTGGTGGGTAACTTCTGAAGTGGTATTGACCGGCCGACAGGAGGCTTGGAAAGCCCTAGTTTGTCAGCGATTCGAGCCTTGACACTGGTGGATGACACACGAACAGTGCGGGCCTAGAAAATGAATGCAAATCAGTAGAAATATTATATATATGTAGAAAGAAAATTAACCAATGGTGAAAGAAATATGTTTATACTGAAGAAAAAAACAAAAACATGACACTGAAAATCAGCAAGTATCGTGCCTACAAGTTTTATAAAAAAAATGACAATAATAACAAAAAGATGGAATGGAAAACAAAACTTAGAAATTTACCAGTCCTGGTGAAGCCGATGTGGATTTCCTTTTTGTTTTCCTCTTTGTCTTCCTTTTTCTTTTACCCGTAGTCTTTCTTTTCCTCCTTGTCTTTCCTTTCTTTGTCTTCCTTTTAGTTGTCTTCCTCTTCCTTGTCGTTTTTCTTTTTGTCTTTCTTTTACGAGTTGTTTTCCGTTTTTTTCTGGTACCTGATGTGGACGCCGAAGTTGATGGTCTGGGGGTGGGCTCTTGATCCTGGAAGAAAGAGGTGAGGTGTCAATCATTTCTAAACAAAGACCTACTTTCCAAAATAAAAATGTTCAAAAGGGCGCAAATGAAAAACTTTAGGATAATTCATTGAACTTTTAAAGTCGATAGCACTGTAAATATAATATTTAAAGCCCTTTGATTATTTAGAACATACCATGAAGCTTTCATTTTCATCAATCATTTGAGCTATTCTAAGTCTCCTTTCTGCCCTCTCTGCCCGGGCATCAGCAATGATTCTCCGTACACGCTCACTGATCCTTGTCCGAGCAATCTGTCTGCCAAAATGCTGATGTTCTTCAATCGTGGCTGAAACAAACAAAGGTTAGACATTAAAAATAATTTAAAGTATTCCTTTTTTTTTGAAGTGATGACAAAAATCAAGGCATTTATAGCCAACTACTTACACAAGTTCCCCTGAAAAACTATTCATCACAAGTCAGATGCTAATGTCAGCTCAAAAATTTTACCCCATGGGGCTATAAGGCAACCAACAAGCATTAATAAAATACAGGCATATCTACACACAGCTTCATTCTGTTCTGCCGATTTCTTTTCTAACAGCATTTTTTTTTCTCCATCCATCCATCTCTAGAAATATTGTGCATTTCATAAATAAACAGTTATATCTCCCTAATGTTCCTTGGAACTTTAAAACATTTTTTATTTCACAAGTCGTGCCCATATTTTTTTTAAAATTTAGTTTCTGTGTTTTCTCTTTTATACATTAACAAAGCAATGAGCTTGTTAGTGGTGCAGATGTCATCTGAAAATTTTCAGGTTTTGTGGTGCAGATGTCATCTGAAAACTTTCAGGTTTTGCCTGGATTTAAACAATGAACCATGACCCAGTGGCCAAATGCCTGAGCATCAAATACTGTGCTTAAGGTCTCACCTGCATTTCTTCTGTCTTGACAGTCTGGACAAAACCACTCTTGTACGGGGACACTGGCCAGTGGTGGGTCCAAGCAGTCGCAGTGGTAGCTGGAAAGAATTGGGAAGTAGTAGTCACAAACATGGTAAGAACAGAGAAATGAAAGTTGATGAGAAATGGAAGGAGTAGCTTTAAGATGGTGAACTTGCTTCACAAAAATTAACTCTGTTTATTGCAGATGTATGGACCAAGTGCAAAGCAACAACTGTACATAAATGTCACAACAAATTAAGTATTTATTCTGGGGAGACATAACTATTGTTTCATACAACTGAGGG
Source organism: Lymnaea stagnalis (assembly GCA_964033795.1). NCBI lineage: Eukaryota > Metazoa > Mollusca > Gastropoda > Lymnaeidae > Lymnaea > Lymnaea stagnalis. Next base: position 8,926 of record CAXITT010002060.1, read on the forward strand.
ATTTACCACCAATGCTGAGGACCATGTAAATATTGCAAGTGTCCTAAATCTTTTCAGCATGGATTTATTAGGTGATTTGAATTGATCAATTTCTGACAAAAATGTCAATATTTATATACAAGTTCAGCAACCCACAGAAATGTGTAACTTATAAAGTCAGTGAACATAAGGTTACAAGCCACTTTTACTTGCTTAATCAGTTTCTGCTCCTTGGCTCATCATTTGCCATGCAGCAATGAATCAAAATAAGACATGCCTCAATCTTCAATCCCTTTGACAGTCTGGGGCAAGGTTGCAGTGCCTAAATGCCAGGACATGATTTTCATTATGCCTGTTAATAGTTCCATTGCACCAAGCAGTGCTCCACAAACTTTGGAGGGTAACCCAGCTGTGCAGTCTGCAACTGACTGAATAAGTTCCCACCAGGTTATTGCACTACTCATTTATTTACTGTGTTTGTTCCCAACAGGTTATTGCACCACTCATTTATTTTATGTGTTTGTAAATGCATCAGGGCTTTCTTACCCCATATCACACCCATCACAGAGAAGTAGCCTGTCCTCCCTGTCAGACTGACCACACACTTCACAGAATGTTGGGTCGTCTTCCACTTCTTCATTATCTTGTTTGGTATCGTCTACAGGAAACTGTTGCACAAAGCCAAATCAGAAAGAATAAGCTAGGTAAGATTATAAATAAATGAAAATAGAACATGATTTACTGATGAACTGCCAATATTTTATGGAGAAAGAGTATTTCTTTATACTTTCCAATGTCATAAAATGGAGCCTTGGTGATTGTGGCTTTCATATTTACACCATTTGGTTTTCTCCACATTTTGACTGAGAAATAAAGTTGGTATTCATCTCTCTGTTATCATGTGGTTCATTATATCAGTGGCTGTTGCGTCTACCTCACTGCATATCGGTTTTAGTTATTTTCAAATTTTTCAACTTCCAAGAGTCAACTTCTAACAAACCTCATGATTACATTGGGCCACATGATTTTATACTCAACAGTACATTTACTTTTTAATGCAACAATTTAAAAACTGATCAGGTAAGACTTTTGGTAAAATATAACTCAAATCAAGGGCATTCACTTTTTAGTATTGTCTATTTTCAACAATGGTGCTCAAGTCAACCAATCTATTCTGCTTTTATCACATTTATTTATTTTAACTTTTGAAAAAACTGATTATAATAATTCACAAATCAGTTGACCATTAATTTAATTATTTTTAGCCCCCCCCACCACGCCATTTCTTACCTGCTTGTATATTTTTTCTTCTCCAGCATGTCTAGCAAGAACTATGCGAAACACTTGACGGTCAACTGGGCAAGTGTTTGTTACCTGGGGGGGAACAAAAAAAAGTACACTCTCAAAAATTGTCAATGATAAAAATTATAAGAATCCACACAGCATGAGGAATTTTGAATAATTGTCATGTTTATAATTTAGAATAATTAGTTTTAATTTAATAATTTATTATATTTATTTTTCAGCTGCATATCAAAGGCAAATATGTACTATTGAGAAAACATATCTTTAATGAATGAAGTTCTTTCCTCTCTACCACAGGCAAGGCAACCCATTACATATTTTTTAGTTGTTACTTTTTGTCCATCTATTTCAACACTCTTGACATAGCTCTTTAGTTACAGGGGCATATCAAGAATAAAGAATCAGTTTGGGGAATAAATTAATTGCAGATTTGTAATACTAAAACCTCAAGGCATCAACCACATCTCAATTTTGCATAACTGAAACATTTTTTGTTGGTAATTAACAATACTTCTTTTTACTACCAAAAAAGACATTTCAAATTAATTTTTCTGCGCAAAGGCCACACCTTGTTTCTTTTCTTTTCTCTAATAACATAAAATGAGATATTATTCACAGGAATATGTATTTTTTTACTTCTATTTTAATGTACACATATTTATGTGTTTTTTTCTGCTGAGTAAATATTTTAGAATAAACAGCCATTGCTTCCTTCACATTTAATAAAGCTTAACCCTACTTTATAGAATGTGTCTTATTTTGTATTTTGATTAACAGCAAGACTTTTCATTACACCCACAGGTATGTCGGTAGGACCAACAGTGAAAAGCTATGCCCATTATGTGCCTCTCTGAAAGTCTAAATGGTATTTTCAAGCAAAGAAACAGTGAAGACGAACCCTAGCCCATTCCTGTATACACTCCAAACAGAAGCAGTGGTCACAGGACTCAGGGGTGCCGATGTCTTGGTTACGCAGACGATTGAGACAGATTGGACACCTATCACAATTCTCATCCCCCGAAGAGTCATCTACATCCTGGTCCCCTTCTCCGTCAGCATCATCTGCATCCTCCTCTTCATCACCAGTTTCACCATCTTCTTCCCCATCTTCTTCATCCTCTTCTTCACCATCTTCCTCCTCACTCTCAGACTCTTCATCTAAAACAGAAATGAGTGAAAACGGTTTTGGTAAGCTAAGGAGAATATTATCAAGACTTGAAATACTTAAATAAATAATTGATTAATTCCTTTTGCTGCTTTTCATAAGAACTGAAATACATACTGTTACGCACTGGCTTCTCTTGTGAGAAATTAATCTCTTATTTTTAATTTTATGGTGTGTTTAAACAGTGCCTAACAAAGGACGATACCATAGAAATACGATAATAAAGATACGACACCCAAAACAGTTGCCAGTTACAATTAATATGATTTAATTTAGTAATAATACAATGACAAAACAAAAGAAATATAATTATAAATCATCAACTTACAGTATGGTAGATCTTGTACCAGTACACAGTTAATACAATGTGCCAATTAATAATGATGAATGCGAAATAAGCACATATGAGCACACAAATATACAAAGAATAATACACACCTCGTACAGTTAATAATATCTATCTGTATCTCCCTCTCTCCGTATCTGTCACTCCCTTATATACATGTGGGTCTACCGACGCGTAAGCCCTGCCTTCCAGAACCTACTCAGCATTTGTTTACATTTCTAGAACAAATCGAGATCATTCGACAAGATACTAGGAGACAGTCTAACCATGTATAATTGTTAAACACGACAGATCAAAAGAACTAGCCCCGCCCATCTATGAATCGAGCGTCTGCTTAATAATCTAATTTAAGGTCAAGCAAAGTTCACGCACGGGGAAATCGCGTAAAACGTTAGACATAACACATACATTAAGATATTAGTTGAACGCAAGGCTTTGAGTTTATCTATAAATGATCTATTCAACCCAAGAGGTCACATATGTGTAACAGTGTGTGGTGGTGGGAAGGGGGGGGGGGAAAGGGGTGTGAGAAATGTGAGGTATGTCGAAGTGTTTCCCCATTCTTTGTTTCACTCATTTCCTAATAAATTCGGTGATGACAATATTCTTTTTTTTTCTAGCTTGATGCTGTGACCACACGTTCAATATTTTGTTGGGTTTATTTTTAGTGCAACAAATTCCCTACATTGTGGTCAACACCTTGGGCCAAGAGTTTAGTGAAGTTCTGAGTGAGATAACTGGCTCTATGTTTTATTTAGCGGAGGGATCATAGCTTCTGGGATTTATTAATTTAGTTTATATCCCCACTCGGAGCAAATAATTTCAGTAGAAGTGGAAGTGGTTAAAAATTTGATTAAAAGATTTAAATGAGATGGACAGGCATGGACCCCCCACCTAAATAAAACTGTGTAAAAAAAAAAAAGCTCTATCATCATCGGCAATAATTCAATACATCTTCCACACTATTAAAGGTTAATTTATTAGTAATAGCTCTACATGGCTGTTGTTTGTCAGACCTCATATCAAGGAATATATTTTTATACCTTTAAGGTGTCCAGATGTCAGCTTGAGTGCAATTTTTGAAATACATAAAATTTTTTACTGGTATAAGAATGTTACATAAAAATAAGTGCATAGGAATAGACTCGACTTCTTGGCAGCATATGAATAATAAACCGCATAGCAATATGTATAGATCAACATACCTTCACCTGCAACTTCTTCACCATCATCTATTCCTTCTTCATCATCACTTTCATCATCGTCCTCCTCGCTGCCCTCTTCTGACGACTCTTCATCTTCTTCAAGTTCCCCCTCCATTTTTAGTGTTGTGACCTCCTCCTCTGTAGCAGACATGATGAATAACGATGAATTGTTGGCTTTGTCAACACAAATCACACCATCTGAAACAGTTGTTTACAAGTTTTGAACTTAAGTTTAATTTAATGTGCCTCAACAATAGATTCTTTTTCTTTTCTTTTTTAAATGGAGCAGAAAGTTAAGAAGTGACATGTGTCCTAAATCTGGACTGCATGCAGCCTTCTTCAGTTCTTTACAATCACTGTAATTAACATTCCCTACCTAACCTTATAGGTCAGAGTCTGTTGACAGCAGACTCTTAGAGTAACTTACAGCAGTCTAAAAGACAGTAAAACCCTTTCTAAATGAGACATCTACAGATGCAAAAAAGTTACGTGTGAAAAAATCTGGTAAGGCTGCAAAAATTATTCAAATTAAAATCCCTTTTTTGCAAGCTGCTTTTAGGAGACAATACACCTGGATTCATCACACTAGAATATTATAGCATGTACGGTACTGGTATTTCAAATTTTTATCACTAAACTTTCCAAAACATGTATTTAGGGTGCTCTTTTTACAATGCTTTCCTTCTATATTTCTTTTAACAGTTGAACATTCCTTAATTAACTTTGGTATGACCTGCATGACTTCAACCCATCTTGAAACTCACTAAAGCATCACAGAACTTTTCCTTCAAATGAAATTACCCCTTTAACAAAAGCTCAAGTTTTCAGAACTAGCCCTTTTTCATTCATGAACATACTCAACTTATTTGGCTTGTGTCATTTATCAGTGCTTCCCAATCTTAGTGGGTCACACCTTGTTAAACATTAATGCAGCACTC
>CAXITT010002061.1:0-23255 GCA_964033795.1 Lymnaea stagnalis
TTGTTGACTGGAGACTGACGACTTAAAAGCTGAAGACTTGAGGATTGATGCCTTGGAGGCTGACGACTTGAATAATGAAGATTCGAAAACTGACGACTTGAGGAATGATGGCTTGAAGATTGATGACTTGAACACTGACGACTTGAAAACAGATGACTTGAAAATTGATGACTTGGAGACTGACGACTTGAAGACTGATAACTTGAAGACTGACGATTTGAAGACTGATCACTTGATTACTGGCTTGATGATTTAAAGACAGATGACTTGAATATTGTTGACTGCAGACTGACGACTTAAACGACTGAAGACTTGAAGATTGATTCCTTGGAGGCTGACGACTTGAATAATGAAGATTCGAAAACTGACGACTTGAGGAATGATGACTTTAAGATTATTGATTTAAAGACTGACGACTTGAAAACTGATGACTTGAAAACTGAAGACTTGACGATTTATGGCTTGAAGACTGACGAATTAAATAATGATGACTAAAATACTTGATTGGTGAACTGAAGATTGAAGATTTGTAGACTCACGACTTGAAAACAGAGGACTGGAAGATTGATGACTTGGAAACTGACGACTTGAAGAATGTAGACTTGCACACTGACGACTTGAAGAATGGTGACTTGAAGGTTTATGACTTGATTACTGGCTTGATGATTTGAAGACAGATGACTTGAATATTGTTGACTGGAAACTGACGACTTAAACGACTGAAGACTTGATGATTGATTCCTTGGAGGCTGATGACTTGAATAATGAAGGTTTGAAAACTGACGACTTGAGGAATGATGACTTGAAGATTGATGACTTGAAGACTGATGACTTGAAAACAGATGACTTGAAGATTGATGACTTGAAGACTGACGACTTGAAGATTGATGACTTTAAGACTGAAAACTTGAAGATTGTTGACTTGGAAACTGACGACTTGAAGAATGTAGACTTGCACACTGACGACTTGAAGAATGGTGACTTGCAGACTGACGACTTGAAGACTGATGACTTGATTACTGTCTTGATGATTTGAAGACGGATGACTTGAATATTGTTGACTGCAGACTGACGACTTAAACGACTGAAGACTTGAAGATTGATTCCTTGGAGGCTGACGACTTGAATAATGAAGATTCGAAAACTGACGACTTGAGGAATGATGACTTGAAGATTGATGACTTGAACACTGACGACTTGAAAACAGATGACTTGAAAATTGATGACTTGGAGACTGACGACTTGAAGACTGATAACTTGAAGACTGACGATTTGAAGACTGATCACTTGATTACTGGCTTGATGATTTAAAGACAGATGACTTGAATATTGTTGACTGCAGACTGACGACTTAAACGACTGAAGACTTGAAGATTGATTCCTTGGAGGCTGACGACTTGAATAATGAAGATTCGAAAACTGACGACTTGAGGAATGATGACTTGAAGATTGATGACTTGAACACTGACGACTTGAAAACAGATGACTTGAAAATTGATGACTTGGAGACTGTCGACTTGAAGACTGAAGACTTGAAGATTGATGACTTTAAGACTGAAAACTTGAAGATTGTTGACTTGGAAACTGACGACTTGAAGAATGTAGACTTGCACACTGACGACTTGAAGAATGGTGACTTGCAGACTGACGACTTGAAGACTGATGACTTGATTACTGTCTTGATGATTTGAAGACGGATGACTTGAATATTGTTGACTGCAGACTGACGACTTAAACGACTGAAGACTTGAAGATTGATTCCTTGGAGGCTGACGACTTGAATAATGAAGATTCGAAAACTGACGACTTGAGGAATGATGACTTGAAGATTGATGACTTGAACACTGACGACTTGAAAACAGATGACTTGAAAATTGATGACTTGGAGACTGTCGACTTGAAGACTGAAGACTTGAAGATTGATGACTTTAAGACTGAAAACTTGAAGATTGTTGACTTGGAAACTGACGACTTGAAGAATGTAGACTTGCACACTGACGACTTGAAGAATGGTGACTTGCAGACTGACGACTTGAAGACTGATGACTTGATTACTGTCTTGATGATTTGAAGACGGATGACTTGAATATTGTTGACTGCAGACTGACGACTTAAACGACTGAAGACTTGAAGATTGATTCCTTGGAGGCTGACGACTTGAATAATGAAGATTCGAAAACTGACGACTTGAGGAATGATGACTTGAAGATTGATGACTTGAACACTGACGACTTGAAAACAGATGACTTGAAAATTGATGACTTGGAGACTGTCGACTTGAAGACTGAAGACTTGAAGATTGATGACTTTAAGACTGAAAACTTGAAGATTGTTGACTTGGAAACTGACGACTTGAAGAATGTAGACTTGCACACTGACGACTTGAAGAATGGTGACTTGCAGACTGACGACTTGAAGACTGATGACTTGATTACTGTCTTGATGATTTGAAGACGGATGACTTGAATATTGTTGACTGCAGACTGACGACTTAAACGACTGAAGACTTGAAGATTGATTCCTTGGAGGCTGACGACTTGAATAATGAAGATTCGAAAACTGACGACTTGAGGAATGATGACTTGAAGATTGATGACTTGAACACTGACGACTTGAAAACAGATGACTTGAAAATTGATGACTTGGAGACTGTCGACTTGAAGACTGAAGACTTGAAGATTGATGACTTTAAGACTGAAAACTTGAAGATTGTTGACTTGGAAACTGACGACTTGAAGAATGTAGACTTGCACACTGACGACTTGAAGAATGGTGACTTGCAGACTGACGACTTGAAGACTGATGACTTGATTACTGTCTTGATGATTTGAAGACGGATGACTTGAATATTGTTGACTGCAGACTGACGACTTAAACGACTGAAGACTTGAAGATTGATTCCTTGGAGGCTGACGACTTGAATAATGAAGATTCGAAAACTGACGACTTGAGGAATGATGACTTGAAGATTGATGACTTGAACACTGACGACTTGAAAACAGATGACTTGAAAATTGATGACTTGGAGACTGTCGACTTGAAGACTGAAGACTTGAAGATTGATGACTTTAAGACTGAAAACTTGAAGATTGTTGACTTGGAAACTGACGACTTGAAGAATGTAGACTTGCACACTGACGACTTGAAGAATGGTGACTTGCAGACTGACGACTTGAAGACTGATGACTTGATTACTGTCTTGATGATTTGAAGACGGATGACTTGAATATTGTTGACTGCAGACTGACGACTTAAACGACTGAAGACTTGAAGATTGATTCCTTGGAGGCTGACGACTTGAATAATGAAGATTCGAAAACTGACGACTTGAGGAATGATGACTTGAAGATTGATGACTTGAACACTGACGACTTGAAAACAGATGACTTGAAAATTGATGACTTGGAGACTGTCGACTTGAAGACTGAAGACTTGAAGATTGATGACTTTAAGACTGAAAACTTGAAGATTGTTGACTTGGAAACTGACGACTTGAAGAATGTAGACTTGCACACTGACGACTTGAAGAATGGTGACTTGCAGACTGACGACTTGAAGACTGATGACTTGATTACTGTCTTGATGATTTGAAGACGGATGACTTGAATATTGTTGACTGCAGACTGACGACTTAAACGACTGAAGACTTGAAGATTGATTCCTTGGAGGCTGACGACTTGAATAATGAAGATTCGAAAACTGACGACTTGAGGAATGATGACTTGAAGATTGATGACTTGAACACTGACGACTTGAAAACAGATGACTTGAAAATTGATGACTTGGAGACTGTCGACTTGAAGACTGAAGACTTGAAGATTGATGACTTTAAGACTGAAAACTTGAAGATTGTTGACTTGGAAACTGACGACTTGAAGAATGTAGACTTGCACACTGACGACTTGAAGAATGGTGACTTGCAGACTGACGACTTGAAGACTGATGACTTGATTACTGTCTTGATGATTTGAAGACGGATGACTTGAATATTGTTGACTGCAGACTGACGACTTAAACGACTGAAGACTTGAAGATTGATTCCTTGGAGGCTGACGACTTGAATAATGAAGATTCGAAAACTGACGACTTGAGGAATGATGACTTGAAGATTGATGACTTGAACACTGACGACTTGAAAACAGATGACTTGAAAATTGATGACTTGGAGACTGTCGACTTGAAGACTGAAGACTTGAAGATTGATGACTTTAAGACTGAAAACTTGAAGATTGTTGACTTGGAAACAGACGACTTGAAGAATGTAGACTTGCACACTGACGACTTGAAGAATGGTGACTTGCAGACTGACGACTTGAAGACTGATGACTTGATTACTGTCTTGATGATTTGAAGACGGATGACTTGAATATTGTTGACTGCAGACTGACGACTTAAACGACTGAAGACTTGAAGATTGATTCCTTGGAGGCTGACGACTTGAATAATGAAGATTCGAAAACTGACGACTTGAGGAATGATGACTTGAAGATTGATGACTTGAACACTGACGACTTGAAAACAGATGACTTGAAAATTGATGACTTGGAGACTGTCGACTTGAAGACTGAAGACTTGAAGATTGATGACTTTAAGACTGAAAACTTGAAGATTGTTGACTTGGAAACAGACGACTTGAAGAATGTAGACTTGCACACTGACGACTTGAAGAATGGTGACTTGCAGACTGACGACTTGAAGACTGATGACTTGATTACTGTCTTGATGATTTGAAGACGGATGACTTGAATATTGTTGACTGCAGACTGACGACTTAAACGACTGAAGACTTGAAGATTGATTCCTTGGAGGCTGACGACTTGAATAATGAAGATTCGAAAACTGACGACTTGAGGAATGATGACTTGAAGATTGATGACTTGAACACTGACGACTTGAAAACAGATGACTTGAAAATTGATGACTTGGAGACTGTCGACTTGAAGACTGAAGACTTGAAGATTGATGACTTTAAGACTGAAAACTTGAAGATTGTTGACTTGGAAACTGACGACTTGAAGAATGTAGACTTGCACACTGACGACTTGAAGAATGGTGACTTGCAGACTGACGACTTGAAGACTGATGACTTGATTACTGTGTTGATGATTTGAAGACGGATGACTTGAATATTGTTGACTGCAGACTGACGACTTAAACGACTGAAGACTTGAAGATTGATTCCTTGGAGGCTGACGACTTGAATAATGAAGATTCGAAAACTGACGACTTGAGGAATGATGACTTGAAGATTGATGACTTTAAGACTGATGACTTGAAAACAGATGACTTGAAGATTGATGCCTTGGAGGCTGACGACTTGAATAATGAAGATTCGAAAACTGACGACTTGAGGAATGATGACTTTAAGATTGTTGATTTAAAGACTGACGACTTGAAAATTGATGACTTGAAAACTGAAGACTTGACGATTTATGGCTTGAAGACTGACGAATTAAATAATGATGACTTAAATACTTGATTGGTGAACTGAATATTGAAGATTTGTAGACTCACGACTTGAAAACAGAGGACTGAAAGATTGATGACTTGGAAACTGACGACTTGAAGAATGTAGACTTGCACACTGACGACTTGAAGAATGGTGATTTGAAGGTTTATGACTTGATTACTGGCTTGATGATTTGAAGACAGATGACTTGAATATTGTTGACTGGAAACTGACGACTTAAACGACTGAAGACTTGATGATTGATTCCTTGGAGGCTGATGACTTGAATAATGAAGGTTTGAAAACTGACGACTTGAGGAATGATGACTTGAAGATTGATGACTTGAAGACTGATGACTTGAAAACAGATGACTTGAAGATTGATGACTTGAAGACTGACGACTTGAAGATTGATGACTTTAAGACTGAAAACTTGAAGATTGTTGACTTGGAAACTGACGACTTGAAGAATGTAGACTTGCACACTGACGACTTGAAGAATGGTGACTTGCAGACTGACGACTTGAAGACTGATGACTTGATTACTGTGTTGATGATTTGAAGACGGATGACTTGAATATTGTTGACTGCAGACTGACGACTTAAACGACTGAAGACTTGAAGATTGATTCCTTGGAGGCTGACGACTTGAATAATGAAGATTCGAAAACTGACGACTTGAGGAATGATGACTTGAAGATTGATGACTTGAACACTGACGACTTGAAAACAGATGACTTGAAAATTGATGACTTGGAGACTGACGACTTGAAGACTGATAACTTGAAGACTGACGATTTGAAGACTGATCACTTGATTACTGGCTTGATGATTTAAAGACAGATGACTTGAATATTGTTGACTGCAGACTGACGACTTAAACGACTGAAGACTTGAAGATTGATTCCTTGGAGGCTGACGACTTGAATAATGAAGATTCGAAAACTGACGACTTGAGGAATGATGACTTGAAGATTGATGACTTGAACACTGACGACTTGAAAACAGATGACTTGAAAATTGATGACTTGGAGACTGACGACTTGAAGACTGATAACTTGAAGACTGACGATTTGAAGACTGATCACTTGATTACTGGCTTGATGATTTAAAGACAGATGACTTGAATATTGTTGACTGCAGACTGACGACTTAAACGACTGAAGACTTGAAGATTGATTCCTTGGAGGCTGACGACTTGAATAATGAAGATTCGAAAACTGACGACTTGAGGAATGATGACTTGAAGATTGATGACTTGAACACTGACGACTTGAAAACAGATGACTTGAAAATTGATGACTTGGAGACTGACGACTTGAAGACTGATAACTTGAAGACTGACGATTTGAAGACTGATCACTTGATTACTGGCTTGATGATTTAAAGACAGATGACTTGAATATTGTTGACTGCAGACTGACGACTTAAACGACTGAAGACTTGAAGATTGATTCCTTGGAGGCTGACGACTTGAATAATGAAGATTCGAAAACTGACGACTTGAGGAATGATGACTTGAAGATTGATGACTTGAACACTGACGACTTGAAAACAGATGACTTGAAAATTGATGACTTGGAGACTGTCGACTTGAAGACTGAAGACTTGAAGATTGATGACTTTAAGACTGAAAACTTGAAGATTGTTGACTTGGAAACTGACGACTTGAAGAATGTAGACTTGCACACTGACGACTTGAAGAATGGTGACTTGCAGACTGACGACTTGAAGACTGATGACTTGATTACTGTCTTGATGATTTGAAGACGGATGACTTGAATATTGTTGACTGCAGACTGACGACTTAAACGACTGAAGACTTGAAGATTGATTCCTTGGAGGCTGACGACTTGAATAATGAAGATTCGAAAACTGACGACTTGAGGAATGATGACTTGAAGATTGATGACTTGAACACTGACGACTTGAAAACAGATGACTTGAAGATTGATGACTTGGAGACTGACGACTTGAAGACTGATAACTTGAAGACTGACGATTTGAAGACTGATCACTTGATTACTGGCTTGATGATTTAAAGACAGATGACTTGAATATTGTTGACTGCAGACTGACGACTTAAACGACTGAAGACTTGAAGATTGATTCCTTGGAGGCTGACGACTTGAATAATGAAGATTCGAAAACTGACGACTTGAGGAATGATGACTTGAAGATTGATGACTTGAACACTGACGACTTGAAAACAGATGACTTGAAGATTGATGACTTGGAGACTGACGACTTGAAGACTGATAACTTGAAGACTGACGATTTGAAGACTGATCACTTGATTACTGGCTTGATGATTTAAAGACAGATGACTTGAATATTGTTGACTGCAGACTGACGACTTAAACGACTGAAGACTTGAAGATTGATTCCTTGGAGGCTGACGACTTGAATAATGAAGATTCGAAAACTGACGACTTGAGGAATGATGACTTGAAGATTGATGACTTGAACACTGACGACTTGAAAACAGATGACTTGAAGATTGATGACTTGAAGACTGACGACTTGAAGATTGATGACTTTAAGACTGAAAACTTGAAGATTGTTGACTTGGAAACTGACGACTTGAAGAATGTAGACTTGCACACTGACGACTTGAAGAATGGTGACTTGCAGACTGACGACTTGAAGACTGATGACTTGATTACTGTCTTGATGATTTGAAGACGGATGACTTGAATATTGTTGACTGCAGACTGACGACTTAAACGACTGAAGACTTGAAGATTGATTCCTTGGAGGCTGACGACTTGAATAATGAAGATTCGAAAACTGACGACTTGAGGAATGATGACTTGAAGATTGATGACTTGAACACTGACGACTTGAAAACAGATGACTTGAAAATTGATGACTTGGAGACTGTCGACTTGAAGACTGAAGACTTGAAGATTGATGACTTTAAGACTGAAAACTTGAAGATTGTTGACTTGGAAACTGACGACTTGAAGAATGTAGACTTGCACACTGACGACTTGAAGAATGGTGACTTGCAGACTGACGACTTGAAGACTGATGACTTGATTACTGTCTTGATGATTTGAAGACGGATGACTTGAATATTGTTGACTGCAGACTGACGACTTAAACGACTGAAGACTTGAAGATTGATTCCTTGGAGGCTGACGACTTGAATAATGAAGATTCGAAAACTGACGACTTGAGGAATGATGACTTGAAGATTGATGACTTGAACACTGACGACTTGAAAACAGATGACTTGAAAATTGATGACTTGGAGACTGTCGACTTGAAGACTGAAGACTTGAAGATTGATGACTTGAAGACTGATGACTTGAAAACAGATGACTTGAAGATTGATGACTTGAAGACTGACGACTTGAAGATTGATGACTTTAAGACTGAAAACTTGAAGATTGTTGACTTGGAAACTGACGACTTGAAGAATGTAGACTTGCACACTGACGACTTGAAGAATGGTGACTTGCAGACTGACGACTTGAAGACTGATGACTTGATTACTGTCTTGATGATTTGAAGACGGATGACTTGAATATTGTTGACTGCAGACTGACGACTTAAACGACTGAAGACTTGAAGATTGATTCCTTGGAGGCTGACGACTTGAATAATGAAGATTCGAAAACTGACGACTTGAGGAATGATGACTTGAAGATTGATGACTTGAACACTGACGACTTGAAAACAGATGACTTGAAAATTGATGACTTGGAGACTGTCGACTTGAAGACTGAAGACTTGAAGATTGATGACTTGAAGACTGATGACTTGAAAACAGATGACTTGAAGATTGATGACTTGAAGACTGACGACTTGAAGATTGATGACTTTAAGACTGAAAACTTGAAGATTGTTGACTTGGAAACTGACGACTTGAAGAATGTAGACTTGCACACTGACGACTTGAAGAATGGTGACTTGCAGACTGACGACTTGAAGACTGATGACTTGATTACTGTCTTGATGATTTGAAGACGGATGACTTGAATATTGTTGACTGCAGACTGACGACTTAAACGACTGAAGACTTGAAGATTGATTCCTTGGAGGCTGACGACTTGAATAATGAAGATTCGAAAACTGACGACTTGAGGAATGATGACTTGAAGATTGATGACTTGAACACTGACGACTTGAAAACAGATGACTTGAAAATTGATGACTTGGAGACTGTCGACTTGAAGACTGAAGACTTGAAGATTGATGACTTGAAGACTGATGACTTGAAAACAGATGACTTGAAGATTGATGACTTGAAGACTGACGACTTGAAGATTGATGACTTTAAGACTGAAAACTTGAAGATTGTTGACTTGGAAACTGACGACTTGAAGAATGTAGACTTGCACACTGACGACTTGAAGAATGGTGACTTGCAGACTGACGACTTGAAGACTGATGACTTGATTACTGTCTTGATGATTTGAAGACGGATGACTTGAATATTGTTGACTGCAGACTGACGACTTAAACGACTGAAGACTTGAAGATTGATTCCTTGGAGGCTGACGACTTGAATAATGAAGATTCGAAAACTGACGACTTGAGGAATGATGACTTGAAGATTGATGACTTGAACACTGACGACTTGAAAACAGATGACTTGAAAATTGATGACTTGGAGACTGTCGACTTGAAGACTGAAGACTTGAAGATTGATGACTTTAAGACTGAAAACTTGAAGATTGTTGACTTGGAAACTGACGACTTGAAGAATGTAGACTTGCACACTGACGACTTGAAGAATGGTGACTTGCAGACTGACGACTTGAAGACTGATGACTTGATTACTGTCTTGATGATTTGAAGACGGATGACTTGAATATTGTTGACTGCAGACTGACGACTTAAACGACTGAAGACTTGAAGATTGATTCCTTGGAGGCTGACGACTTGAATAATGAAGATTCGAAAACTGACGACTTGAGGAATGATGACTTGAAGATTGATGACTTGAACACTGACGACTTGAAAACAGATGACTTGAAAATTGATGACTTGGAGACTGTCGACTTGAAGACTGAAGACTTGAAGATTGATGACTTTAAGACTGAAAACTTGAAGATTGTTGACTTGGAAACTGACGACTTGAAGAATGTAGACTTGCACACTGACGACTTGAAGAATGGTGACTTGCAGACTGACGACTTGAAGACTGATGACTTGATTACTGTCTTGATGATTTGAAGACGGATGACTTGAATATTGTTGACTGCAGACTGACGACTTAAACGACTGAAGACTTGAAGATTGATTCCTTGGAGGCTGACGACTTGAATAATGAAGATTCGAAAACTGACGACTTGAGGAATGATGACTTGAAGATTGATGACTTGAACACTGACGACTTGAAAACAGATGACTTGAAAATTGATGACTTGGAGACTGTCGACTTGAAGACTGAAGACTTGAAGATTGATGACTTGAAGACTGATGACTTGAAAACAGATGACTTGAAGATTGATGACTTGAAGACTGACGACTTGAAGATTGATGACTTTAAGACTGAAAACTTGAAGATTGTTGACTTGGAAACTGACGACTTGAAGAATGTAGACTTGCACACTGACGACTTGAAGAATGGTGACTTGCAGACTGACGACTTGAAGACTGATGACTTGATTACTGTCTTGATGATTTGAAGACGGATGACTTGAATATTGTTGACTGCAGACTGACGACTTAAACGACTGAAGACTTGAAGATTGATTCCTTGGAGGCTGACGACTTGAATAATGAAGATTCGAAAACTGACGACTTGAGGAATGATGACTTGAAGATTGATGACTTGAACACTGACGACTTGAAAACAGATGACTTGAAAATTGATGACTTGGAGACTGTCGACTTGAAGACTGAAGACTTGAAGATTGATGACTTGAAGACTGATGACTTGAAAACAGATGACTTGAAGATTGATGACTTGAAGACTGACGACTTGAAGATTGATGACTTTAAGACTGAAAACTTGAAGATTGTTGACTTGGAAACTGACGACTTGAAGAATGTAGACTTGCACACTGACGACTTGAAGAATGGTGACTTGCAGACTGACGACTTGAAGACTGATGACTTGATTACTGTCTTGATGATTTGAAGACGGATGACTTGAATATTGTTGACTGCAGACTGACGACTTAAACGACTGAAGACTTGAAGATTGATTCCTTGGAGGCTGACGACTTGAATAATGAAGATTCGAAAACTGACGACTTGAGGAATGATGACTTGAAGATTGATGACTTGAACACTGACGACTTGAAAACAGATGACTTGAAAATTGATGACTTGGAGACTGTCGACTTGAAGACTGAAAACTTGAAGACTGATGATTTGAAGACTGATCACTTGATTACTGGCTTGATGATTTAAAGACAGATGACTTGAATATTGTTGACTGCAGACTGACGACTTAAACGACTGAAGACTTGAAGATTGATTCGTTGGAGGCTGACGACTTGAATAATGAAGATTCGAAAACTGACGACTTGAGGAATGATGACTTTAAGATTGTTGATTTAAAAACTGACGACTAGAAAACTGATGACTTGAAAACTGAAGACTTGACGATTTATGGCTTGAAGACTGACGAATTAAATAATGATGACTTAAATACTTGATTGGTGAACTGAAGATTGAAGATTTGTAGACTCACGACTTGAAAATAGAGGACTGGAAGATTGGTGACTTGGAGACTGAAGACTTGAAGATTGATGACTTTAAGACTGATGACTTGAAGAATGTAGACTTGCACACTGTGGACTTGAAGAATGGTGACTTGAAGGTTTATGACTTGATAACTGGCTTGATGATTTGAAGACAGATGACTTGAATATTGTGGACTGGAAACTGACGACTTAAACGACTGAAGACTTGATGATTGATTCCTTGGAGGCTGATGACTTGAATAATGAAGGTTTGAAAACTGACGACTTGAGGAATGATGACTTGAAGATTGATGACTTGAAGAATGATGACTTGAAAACAGATGACTTGAAGATTGATGACTTGAAGACTGACGACTTGAAGATTGATGACTTTAAGACTGAAAACTTGAAGATTGTTGACTTGGAAACATACGACTTGAAGAATGTAGACTTGCACATTGACGACTTGAAGAATGGTGACTTGATTACTGGCTTGATGATTTGAAGACGGATGACTTGAATATTGTTGACTGCAGACTGACGACTTAAACGAATGAAGACTTGAAGATTGATTCCTTGGAGGCTGAGGACTTGAATAATGAAGATTCGAAAACTGACGACTTGAGGAATGATGACTTGAAGATTGATGACTTGAACACTGACGACTTGAAAACAGATGACTTGAAAATTGATGACTTGGAGACTGTCGACTTGAAGACTGAAGACTTGAAGATTGATGACTTGAAGACTGATGACTTGAAAACAGATGCCTTGAAGATTGATGATTGAAGACTGACGACTTGAAGATTGATGACTTTAAAACTGAAACTTGAAGATTGTTGACTTTAAGACTAAATCTTGAAGAATGTAGACTTGCACACTGACGACTTGAAGAATGGTGACTTGAAGGTTTATGACTTGATTACTGGCTTGATGATTTGAAGACAGATGACTTGAATATTATTGACTGGAAACTGACGACTTAAACGACTGAAGACTTGATGATTTATTCCTTGGAGGCTGATGACTTGAATAATGATGGTTTGAAAACTGACGACTTGAGGAATGATGACTTGAAGATTGATGACTTGAACGTTGATGACTTGAAAACAGATGACTTGAAGATTGATGACTTGAAGACTGACGACTTGAAGATTGATGACTTTAAGACTGAAAACTTAAAGATTGTTGACTTGGAAACTGACGACTTGAAGAATGTAGACTTGCACACTGACGACTTGAAGAATGGTGACTTGCAGACTGACGACTTGAAGACTGATGACTTGATTACTGTGTTGATGATTTGAAGACGGATGACTTGAATATTGTTGACTGCAGACTGACGACTTAAACAACTGAAGACTTGACGATTGATTCCTTGGAGGCTGACGACTTGAATAATGAAGATTCGAAAACTGACGTCTTGAGGAATGATGACTTGAAGATTGATGACTTGAACACTGATGACTTGAAAAAAGATGACTTAAAAATTGATGACTTGGAGACTTTCGACTTGAAGACTAAAGACTTGAAGAATGATGACTTTAAGACTGTAAACTTGAAGATTCTTGACTTTAAGACTAAAAACTTGAAGAATGTAGACTTGCACACTGACGACTTGAAGAATGGTGACTTGCAGACTGACGACTTGAAGACTAATGACTTGATTTTTGGCTTGATGATTTGAAAACGGAAGACTTGAATATTGTTGACTGCAGTCTGACGACTTAAATGACTGAAGACTTGAAGATTGATTCCTTGGAGGCTGACGACTTGAATAATGAAGATTCGAAAACTGACGATTTGAGGAATGATGACTTGAAGATTGATGACTTGAAGACTGATGACTTGAAAACAGATGACTTGAAGATTGATGACTTGAAGACTGACGACTTGAAGATTGATGACTTTAAGACTGAAAACTTGAAGATTGTTGACTTTAAGACTAAAAACTTGAAGAATGTAGACTTGCACACTGACGACTTGAAGAATGGTGACTTGAAGGTTTATGACTTGATTACTGGCTTGATGATTTGAAGACAGATGACTTGAATATTGTTGACTGGAAACTGACGACTTAAACGACTGAAGACTTGATGATTGATTCCTTGGAGGCTGATGACTTGAATAATGAAGGTTTGAAAACTGACGACTTGAGGAATGATGACTTGAAGATTGATGACTTGAAGACTGATGACTTGAAAACAGATGACTTGAAGATTGATGACTTGAAGACTGACGACTTGAAGATTGATGACTTTAAGACTGAAAACTTGAAGATTGTTGACTTGGAAACTGACGACTTGAAGAATGTAGACTTGCACACTGACGACTTGAAGAATGGTGACTTGAAGGTTGATGACTTGATTACTGGCTTGATGATTTGAAGACATATGACTTGAATATTGTTGACTGGAGACTGACGACTTAAAAGCTGAAGACTTGAGGATTGATGCCTTGGAGGCTGACGACTTGAATAATGAAGATTCGAAAACTGACGACTTGAGGAATGATGGCTTGAAGATTGATGACTTGAACACTGACGACTTGAAAACAGATGACTTGAAAATTGATGACTTGGAGACTGACGACTTGAAGACTGATAACTTGAAGACTGATGATTTGAAGACTGATCACTTGATTACTGGCTTGATGATTTAAAGACAGATGACTTGAATATTGTTGACTGCAGACTGACGACTTAAACGACTGAAGACTTGAAGATTGATTCGTTGGAGGCTGACGACTTGAATAATGAAGATTCGAAAACTGACGACTTGAGGAATGATGACTTTAAGATTGTTGATTTAAAAACTGACGACTAGAAAACTGATGACTTGAAAACTGAAGACTTGACGATTTATGGCTTGAAGACTGACGAATTAAATAATGATGACTTAAATACTTGATTGGTGAACTGAAGATTGAAGATTTGTAGACTCACGACTTGAAAATAGAGGACTGGAAGATTGGTGACTTGGAGACTGAAGACTTGAAGATTGATGACTTTAAGACTGATGACTTGAAGAATGTAGACTTGCACACTGTGGACTTGAAGAATGGTGACTTGAAGTTTTATGACTTGATAACTGGCTTGATGATTTGAAGACAGATGACTTGAATATTGTGGACTGGAAACTGACGACTTAAACGACTGAAGACTTGATGATTGATTCCTTTGAGGCTGATGACTTGAATAATGAAGGTTTGAAAACTGACGACTTGAGGAATGATGACTTGAAGATTGATGACTTGAAGATTGATGACTTGAAGACTGACGACTTGAAGATTGATGACTTTAAGACTGAAAACTTGAAGATTGTTGACTTGGAAACTGACGACTTGAAGAATGTAGACTATCACACTGACGACTTGAAGAATGTTGACTTGCAGCCTGACGACTTGAAGACTGATGACTTGATTAGTGTCTTGATGATTTGAAGACGGATGACTTGAATATTGTTGACTGCAGACTGACGACTTAAACGACTGAAGACTTGACGATTGATTCCTTGGAGGCTGACGACTTGTATAATGAAGATTCGAAAACTGACGACTTGAGGAATGATGACTTGAAGATTGATGACTTGAAGACTGATGACTTGAAAACAGATGACTTGAAGATTGATGACTTGAAGACTGACGACTTGAAGATTGATGACTTTAAGACTGAAAACTTGAAGATTGTTGACTTGGAAACTGACGACTTGAAGAATGTAGACTTGCACACTGACGACTTGAAGAATGGTGACTTGCAGACTGACGACTTGAAGACTGATGACTTGATTACTGTCTTGATGATTTGAAGACGGATGACTTGAATATTGTTGACTGCAGACTGACGACTTAAACGACTGAAGACTTGAAGATTGATTCCTTGGAGGCTGACGACTTGAATAATGAAGATTCGAAAACTGACGACTTGAGGAATGATGACTTGAAGATTGATGACTTGAACACTGACGACTTGAAAACAGATGACTTGAAAATTGATGACTTGGAGACTGTCGACTTGAAGACTGAAGACTTGAAGATTGATGACTTTAAGACTGAAAACTTGAAGATTGTTGACTTGGAAACTGACGACTTGAAGAATGTAGACTTGCACACTGACGACTTGAAGAATGGTGACTTGCAGACTGACGACTTGAAGACTGATGACTTGATTACTGTCTTGATGATTTGAAGACGGATGACTTGAATATTGTTGACTGCAGACTGACGACTTAAACGACTGAAGACTTGAAGATTGATTCCTTGGAGGCTGACGACTTGAATAATGAAGATTCGAAAACTGACGACTTGAGGAATGATGACTTGAAGATTGATGACTTGAACACTGACGACTTGAAAACAGATGACTTGAAAATTGATGACTTGGAGACTGTCGACTTGAAGACTGAAGACTTGAAGATTGATGACTTGAAGACTGATGACTTGAAAACAGATGACTTGAAGATTGATGACTTGAAGACTGACGACTTGAAGATTGATGACTTTAAGACTGAAAACTTGAAGATTGTTGACTTGGAAACTGACGACTTGAAGAATGTAGACTTGCACACTGACGACTTGAAGAATGGTGACTTGCAGACTGACGACTTGAAGACTGATGACTTGATTACTGTCTTGATGATTTGAAGACGGATGACTTGAATATTGTTGACTGCAGACTGACGACTTAAACGACTGAAGACTTGAAGATTGATTCCTTGGAGGCTGACGACTTGAATAATGAAGATTCGAAAACTGACGACTTGAGGAATGATGACTTGAAGATTGATGACTTGAACACTGACGACTTGAAAACAGATGACTTGAAAATTGATGACTTGGAGACTGTCGACTTGAAGACTGAAGACTTGAAGATTGATGACTTTAAGACTGAAAACTTGAAGATTGTTGACTTGGAAACTGACGACTTGAAGAATGTAGACTTGCACACTGACGACTTGAAGAATGGTGACTTGCAGACTGACGACTTGAAGACTGATGACTTGATTACTGTCTTGATGATTTGAAGACGGATGACTTGAATATTGTTGACTGCAGACTGACGACTTAAACGACTGAAGACTTGAAGATTGATTCCTTGGAGGCTGACGACTTGAATAATGAAGATTCGAAAACTGACGACTTGAGGAATGATGACTTGAAGATTGATGACTTGAACACTGACGACTTGAAAACAGATGACTTGAAAATTGATGACTTGGAGACTGTCGACTTGAAGACTGAAGACTTGAAGATTGATGACTTTAAGACTGAAAACTTGAAGATTGTTGACTTGGAAACTGACGACTTGAAGAATGTAGACTTGCACACTGACGACTTGAAGAATGGTGACTTGCAGACTGACGACTTGAAGACTGATGACTTGATTACTGTCTTGATGATTTGAAGACGGATGACTTGAATATTGTTGACTGCAGACTGACGACTTAAACGACTGAAGACTTGAAGATTGATTCCTTGGAGGCTGACGACTTGAATAATGAAGATTCGAAAACTGACGACTTGAGGAATGATGACTTGAAGATTGATGACTTGAACACTGACGACTTGAAAACAGATGACTTGAAAATTGATGACTTGGAGACTGTCGACTTGAAGACTGAAGACTTGAAGATTGATGACTTTAAGACTGAAAACTTGAAGATTGTTGACTTGGAAACTGACGACTTGAAGAATGTAGACTTGCACACTGACGACTTGAAGAATGGTGACTTGCAGACTGACGACTTGAAGACTGATGACTTGATTACTGTCTTGATGATTTGAAGACGGATGACTTGAATATTGTTGACTGCAGACTGACGACTTAAACGACTGAAGACTTGAAGATTGATTCCTTGGAGGCTGACGACTTGAATAATGAAGATTCGAAAACTGACGACTTGAGGAATGATGACTTGAAGATTGATGACTTGAACACTGACGACTTGAAAACAGATGACTTGAAAATTGATGACTTGGAGACTGTCGACTTGAAGACTGAAGACTTGAAGATTGATGACTTTAAGACTGAAAACTTGAAGATTGTTGACTTGGAAACTGACGACTTGAAGAATGTAGACTTGCACACTGACGACTTGAAGAATGGTGACTTGCAGACTGACGACTTGAAGACTGATGACTTGATTACTGTCTTGATGATTTGAAGACGGATGACTTGAATATTGTTGACTGCAGACTGACGACTTAAACGACTGAAGACTTGAAGATTGATTCCTTGGAGGCTGACGACTTGAATAATGAAGATTCGAAAACTGACGACTTGAGGAATGATGACTTGAAGATTGATGACTTGAACACTGACGACTTGAAAACAGATGACTTGAAAATTGATGACTTGGAGACTGTCGACTTGAAGACTGAAGACTTGAAGATTGATGACTTTAAGACTGAAAACTTGAAGATTGTTGACTTGGAAACTGACGACTTGAAGAATGTAGACTTGCACACTGACGACTTGAAGAATGGTGACTTGCAGACTGACGACTTGAAGACTGATGACTTGATTACTGTCTTGATGATTTGAAGACGGATGACTTGAATATTGTTGACTGCAGACTGACGACTTAAACGACTGAAGACTTGAAGATTGATTCCTTGGAGGCTGACGACTTGAATAATGAAGATTCGAAAACTGACGACTTGAGGAATGATGACTTGAAGATTGATGACTTGAACACTGACGACTTGAAAACAGATGACTTGAAAATTGATGACTTGGAGACTGTCGACTTGAAGACTGAAGACTTGAAGATTGATGACTTTAAGACTGAAAACTTGAAGATTGTTGACTTGGAAACTGACGACTTGAAGAATGTAGACTTGCACACTGACGACTTGAAGAATGGTGACTTGCAGACTGACGACTTGAAGACTGATGACTTGATTACTGTCTTGATGATTTGAAGACGGATGACTTGAATATTGTTGACTGCAGACTGACGACTTAAACGACTGAAGACTTGAAGATTGATTCCTTGGAGGCTGACGACTTGAATAATGAAGATTCGAAAACTGACGACTTGAGGAATGATGACTTGAAGATTGATGACTTGAACACTGACGACTTGAAAACAGATGACTTGAAAATTGATGACTTGGAGACTGTCGACTTGAAGACTGAAGACTTGAAGATTGATGACTTTAAGACTGAAAACTTGAAGATTGTTGACTTGGAAACTGACGACTTGAAGAATGTAGACTTGCACACTGACGACTTGAAGAATGGTGACTTGCAGACTGACGACTTGAAGACTGATGACTTGATTACTGTCTTGATGATTTGAAGACGGATGACTTGAATATTGTTGACTGCAGACTGACGACTTAAACGACTGAAGACTTGAAGATTGATTCCTTGGAGGCTGACGACTTGAATAATGAAGATTCGAAAACTGACGACTTGAGGAATGATGACTTGAAGATTGATGACTTGAACACTGACGACTTGAAAACAGATGACTTGAAAATTGATGACTTGGAGACTGTCGACTTGAAGACTGAAGACTTGAAGATTGATGACTTTAAGACTGAAAACTTGAAGATTGTTGACTTGGAAACTGACGACTTGAAGAATGTAGACTTGCACACTGACGACTTGAAGAATGGTGACTTGCAGACTGACGACTTGAAGACTGATGACTTGATTACTGTCTTGATGATTTGAAGACGGATGACTTGAATATTGTTGACTGCAGACTGACGACTTAAACGACTGAAGACTTGAAGATTGATTCCTTGGAGGCTGACGACTTGAATAATGAAGATTCGAAAACTGACGACTTGAGGAATGATGACTTGAAGATTGATGACTTGAACACTGACGACTTGAAAACAGATGACTTGAAAATTGATGACTTGGAGACTGTCGACTTGAAGACTGAAGACTTGAAGATTGATGACTTTAAGACTGAAAACTTGAAGATTGTTGACTTGGAAACTGACGACTTGAAGAATGTAGACTTGCACACTGACGACTTGAAGAATGGTGACTTGCAGACTGACGACTTGAAGACTGATGACTTGATTACTGTCTTGATGATTTGAAGACGGATGACTTGAATATTGTTGACTGCAGACTGACGACTTAAACGACTGAAGACTTGAAGATTGATTCCTTGGAGGCTGACGACTTGAATAATGAAGATTCGAAAACTGACGACTTGAGGAATGATGACTTGAAGATTGATGACTTGAACACTGACGACTTGAAAACAGATGACTTGAAAATTGATGACTTGGAGACTGTCGACTTGAAGACTGAAGACTTGAAGATTGATGACTTTAAGACTGAAAACTTGAAGATTGTTGACTTGGAAACTGACGACTTGAAGAATGTAGACTTGCACACTGACGACTTGAAGAATGGTGACTTGCAGACTGACGACTTGAAGACTGATGACTTGATTACTGTCTTGATGATTTGAAGACGGATGACTTGAATATTGTTGACTGCAGACTGACGACTTAAACGACTGAAGACTTGAAGATTGATTCCTTGGAGGCTGACGACTTGAATAATGAAGATTCGAAAACTGACGACTTGAGGAATGATGACTTGAAGATTGATGACTTGAACACTGACGACTTGAAAACAGATGACTTGAAAATTGATGACTTGGAGACTGTCGACTTGAAGACTGAAGACTTGAAGATTGATGACTTGAAGACTGATGACTTGAAAACAGATGACTTGAAGATTGATGACTTGAAGACTGACGACTTGAAGATTGATGACTTTAAGACTGAAAACTTGAAGATTGTTGACTTGGAAACTGACGACTTGAAGAATGTAGACTTGCACACTGACGACTTGAAGAATGGTGACTTGCAGACTGACGACTTGAAGACTGATGACTTGATTACTGTCTTGATGATTTGAAGACGGATGACTTGAATATTGTTGACTGCAGACTGACGACTTAAACGACTGAAGACTTGAAGATTGATTCCTTGGAGGCTGACGACTTGAATAATGAAGATTCGAAAACTGACGACTTGAGGAATGATGACTTGAAGATTGATGACTTGAACACTGACGACTTGAAAACAGATGACTTGAAAATTGATGACTTGGAGACTGTCGACTTGAAGACTGAAGACTTGAAGATTGATGACTTTAAGACTGAAAACTTGAAGATTGTTGACTTGGAAACTGACGACTTGAAGAATGTAGACTTGCACACTGACGACTTGAAGAATGGTGACTTGCAGACTGACGACTTGAAGACTGATGACTTGATTACTGTCTTGATGATTTGAAGACGGATGACTTGAATATTGTTGAATGCAGACTGACGACTTAAACGATTGAAGACTTGACGATTGATTCCTTGGAGGCTGACGACTTGAATAATGAAGATTCGAAAACTGACGACTTGAGGAATGATGACTTGAAGATTGATGACTTGAACACTGACGACTTGAAAACAGATGACTTGAAAATTGATGACTTGGAGACTGTCGACTTGAAGACTGAAGACTTGAAGATTGATGACTTTAAGACTGAAAACTTGAAGATTGTTGACTTGGAAACTGACGACTTGAAGAATGTAGACTTGCACACTGACGACTTGAAGAATGGTGACTTGCAGACTGACGACTTGAAGACTGATGACTTGATTACTGTCTTGATGATTTGAAGACGGATGACTTGAATATTGTTGACTGCAGACTGACGACTTAAACGACTGAAGACTTGAAGATTGATTCCTTGGAGGCTGACGACTTGAATAATGAAGATTCGAAAACTGACGACTTGAGGAATGATGACTTGAAGATTGATGACTTGAACACTGACGACTTGAAAACAGATGACTTGAAAATTGATGACTTGGAGACTGTCGACTTGAAGACTGAAAACTTGAAGACTGATGATTTGAAGACTGATCACTTGATTACTGGCTTGATGATTTAAAGACAGATGACTTGAATATTGTTGACTGCAGACTGACGACTTAAACGACTGAAGACTTGAAGATTGATTCCTTGGAGGCTGACGACTTGAATAATGAAGATTCGAAAACTGACGACTTGAGGAATGATGACTTTAAGATTGTTGATTTAAAGACTGACGAATTGAAAACTGATGACTTGAAAACTGAAAACTTGACGATTTATGGCTTGAAGACTGACGAATTAAATAATGATGACTTAAATACTTGATTGGTGAACTGAAGATTGAAGATTTGTAGACTCACGACTTGAAAACAGAGGACTGGAAGATTGGTGACTTGGAGACTGAAGACTTGAAGATTGATGACTTTAAGACTGACGACTTGAAGAATGGTGACTTGAAGGTTTATGACTTGATTACTGGCTTGATGATTTGAAGACAGATGACTTGAATATTGTTGACTGGAGACTGACGACTTCAAAGCTGAAGACTTGAGGATTGATGCCTTGAAGGCTGACGACTAGAATAATGAAGATTCGAAAACTGACGAATTGTTGAATGATGACTTGAAGATTGATGACTTGAAGACTGATGACTTGAAAACACATGACTTGAAGATTGATGACTTGAAGACTGACGACTTGAAGATTGATGACTTTAAGACTGTTAACTTGAAGATTGTTGACTTGGAAACTGACGACTTGAAGAATGTAGACTTGCACACTGACGACTTGAAGAATGGTGACTTGCAGACTGACGACTTGAAGACTGATGACTTGATTACTGTGTTGATGATTTGAAGACGTATGACTTGAATATTGTTGACTGCAGACTGACGACTTAAACAACTTAAGACTTGACGATTGATTCCTTGGAGGCTGACGACTTGAATAATGAAGATTCGAAAACTGACGTCTTGAGTAATGATGACTTGAAGATTGATGACTTGAACACTGACGACTTGAAAAAAGATGACTTAAAAATTGATGACTTGGAGACTGTCGACTTGAAGACTAAAGACTTGAAGATTGATGACTTTAAGACTGAAAACTTGAAGATTGATGACTTGGAGACAGACGACTTGAAGAATGGTGACTTGCAGATTGACGACTTGAAGACTGATGACTTGATTACTGGCTTGATGATTTGAAGACGGATGACTTGAATATTGTTGACTGCAGACTGACGACTTAAACGAATGAAGACTTGAAGATTGATTCCTTGGAGGCTGAGGACTTGAATAATGAAG
>CAXITT010002062.1:0-23178 GCA_964033795.1 Lymnaea stagnalis
GTTGGAAAAAGAAAGGGAGGCTCTTTAAAATTAATCTTGTGCCCCCCCCCCCGGTACGCCAAATACTCTAGCTACGCCACTGGATATGTGTGACGTTGTACCAGTGACTTGCCAGCGGGACAATGACATCATTTTAATCGATCCTCCCCCCCCCCAAAAAAAAACAACAACACAAGATCTAAGGGAGATAACAAGTATAACACTATTTAACAACGGTAAAGCTTAAGAGTACAGTCACTTGAAATTCGGTGTCATTTTTCTGTTTACTGTGTTCAGGTACGGCCTAATATATCAACACAATGTTATTTTCTATCAAAAACTGGAGGTAGTAACACACTACCTAACTGTGACAGAATTTACGACACAAAATTCAACTACTGATAATAGTATATTCTCGCCTGTTCTTGACTCATAAATTTCACTGACTTACATTACAGGGATTACAAAGATTGTAATTAAATCAGCTTCTTCTTCCTCCTTATTTTGAGGGCCCACAATCATCCTATAGCTACAAGTAAACAAAAAAATACTGTTATGTAATTTTCACTTAGAAAAACAAAACAAAAAAACTGCTACAATGTCCCTGCCGTCAAGTGATTTTCCCCTTGCATTATTGAATGGGCAATTAGTTCATCATCAAAATGTACCTTGGCATGACAATAATCCTAAAATAATAACCAAACTAGAAGCACATATGTGATCCTAGTGACCCCTTGAGACGTTCCAAAGCTTGGTGCTGGAGCTCGGAGGTCTGGAACAGGGGTCTTTTCACATGGAGCTGGTAAAATGTCTGACTGCTCCGAGCTCCAAGTCTTCTAAAAAATTAATAGAAAGAAATGAAGATGAAGTAACACAATTCACAGCGTATACGATGTTTAAGGTGGTCGAAGAGATTTCGTCTGACGAACTCTATATGTTGCACAATCTTCCACCTGCTATATTCCTGGTACACACACTTCTAATGACTAGTTAATCATATTGGTTAAGGAAAAAAACAACCCAAAAAAAAACATTTCTTTAAAACACTTAGCGTCCCTTCAATCACCCCTTCCAACTTTTTAATTTTCCCGGAACTCGGAGAAGAGCTGTAGTGGAGCTTGCCTTAAAGATAAAAAAATTCTGTGCCAAGTCCAGTGCCCCAAGTCTAGTGCCCCAAGTCCAGTGCCCCAAGTCCAGTGCCCCAAGTCCAGTGCCCCAAGTCTAATGCCTCAAACCTTAAACCTTTGCTGATATTTGTAATGTTTTTAACCTCGTTTGTATTTGTGGAACGGAAGTGCTAGTTCTTTTTACATTTACCTTTATAAATAGCTTTGAAAGAAATTAGTTGTTCATTTTTTTGGTAATTTGAATTTTTTTTTCAAGTTCATTTAAACAATTTCCATAATACGACATTTTGTGTATGTATAAATAATAATGTCGTTTCATCCCCATGCCAAAATTTTACATTTACAGTAATATTATTTTTAATGTCAAACATATTTTAAACACATTATTTTTCAGCTATTCCAACATGATGCAGTCAAGTGATGTCGATCTGCTTCTTATAGGCAAAACCGGAAACGGGAAGAGTGCAGCAGGAAATGCTATCCTCAAACGAAGAGCTTTCAAAAGCAGCGGTGCCTTCTCGTCAGTCACAAAGAGAATCGACTACGAGGTGAGTGACTTCAACGGCCGAATTCTAAAAATTGTCGACGGACCTGGCGTCGGGGACACACGGATGAACACGGATGAGGCGGTGAAACTCGTCATGGTTGGGATGGAAAAAGCCATAGCCACAAACCCAAAGGGCTACCACGCGTTTCTCCTGGTCGTGAAGTACGGCCAACGATTTACGGGAGAGGAGCAAGATACTATTGTGTTTTTGAAGAAAATCTTTGGTGAGACGTTCGTTAAAGAATTTTGTATTTTGCTCATGTCTAATGGAGACACCTTCGAGAGTGAGAGCGAAGAAACTGGCCAGACGTTTGAAGACTGGTGCAGGTCACAAACGGGAGCTTTTAAATCTCTACTGTCAGAGTGTAATAACAGAATTGTTCTATTCAATAATTTAACAAAAGATGAGGACATCAGAGACAAACAACTGCGCCAGCTGTTATCGGTAGTGGACCGACTGAGTTCAAAAGGTCAGAGATACACGGACAAGAATTTTGAGGAAGCCAGAGATGCCCGTATGCGCGTCATGGTTGATGCACAGGAGCCACTTATAAGGGACGAGACTATGCGAGAAGTTAGTCTCATTCTACAAAAGCTGGAGCAGATTCAGGCTCGTGACCATTTCGAAACAAAACTGGACCTCTTGGAGGCACTCCTTGTTCGGGCAGAAGCGCTATTGAAAAGCACTTGTGATTTAGACAGAGGAACCGGGGCCCTACATGAAATCGTTCAGACGGTCAAGTCCATCATATCAACAATATCGGATGAAATCAAATTCACCATCAGAAACCAAAAGGAGAGTCAAAGGATTAAAAAGATAGAAGAGGAGCTAAAGAGAAAAGCTGATGAAGAGACTGAAAGAGTTCGTCAACAGTTCGAGCTGATGTTGAAGCAGGAGAGACTTGCAGACGAGAGAAAAGCTGAGATTTTAAGACAGCAAGAGAAGACGCGCGAAGAGCTGGAGAGAAAAATGAGACGTGAAAGAGAAGAGAGACAGAGGGAACATGCGATTCAGCTAGAGCAGGAACGGCGGGAGCACATACGAAGAACGGAAGAGCTTGAGAAGGAATACAGAAAGATTAAGGAGAAAAATGACGAGAGTGTCTTGAGCAAGGTCGTCAGTGGGATCACGTGGCCTTTTAGGAAAGTGGCCAGCTGGTTTAGCTAATAGTTTTAGATTTATCAAAAGAAGCCTACACAAATTTAGTTTCCAGAAGTCTTTTGAAATGGCAGTGACGTAAAGAATGTAAACAACTGTCTTGGCTGTTGATATAAATATGGGTTCTTTAAGGCACGCAGTTACGGTACTTTGATTACGTAAATAATTTTCATTAAAATTTTTTTTCAAATCTTGAGCATTGTCTATAAACAGTGCATTCGACAAGTAAAATGTATGTATTTAAAGAATAATTGATTCTTTTTTTAATTGTCTACAATTGAAGTTCAAAATTTGATTATTTACAATAATTTCAACTTTCTTTTTTTTTCTTCCAAATTTCCAATCCAAGATTTTTTTTTTTTTTAAAAGTACATTTAATAAAAATTAGCATAATTTCACTACATTGCTAAAGTATCGCGTTGTTTCCCCTTCATATTCAAACCATACGCACAAAAGAATACGTGTCCAAATAGAGTTGAGCTAATTAAACTCTTTAAAAAAAATTAATTCCAATTGACATTTTGTTGAATATAATATGTTCATTAAGTGAGGTCGTGGCTTGTCCACTTGGTTTTTATTTTTTTTTAATTTTTCAACACCATTTTTTTTCTTCTTAAAAATTAGCGTTGCGTATTTGAATTGAAGTACAGTAAAAATTGGTTATTAAAAAAAAAAAAAAAAAAAAAAAAAAAAAAAAAAACAACCTTTCTCCGCCCTTTCTCTTGTTATATCTACTCAACGTGTAAAGCTTAATTTTTGTATTATCAACAATGATGCATTTATGCTGATTTGAACTAAACGCCCTTTCTCTACATCAAAGATGCTATTTTAATCGGCATTAACATTTAACATGTAAGTGAAGGAATCTACATTGATGTCATTTCATTCTGTATATTAAATTTTATGGAGAATAATAGTGAAATAACAAAAGGGGTTTTAACCATTTATTTAATGACGGATTTGGACCAAATTTGTGGATGCTGCTTTCTTTAAAACAAATTCTTTCATATTTACATATATGTAGGTTTAAATTCATTATAATCATTAATGTATTTAATAAATGGTTCACATAACTTAGCTTTTACATTTGTATGTCATTGAAAAGGGATTTTATTCAAAGAAAATAAATAGCTAACATTCTTTTAAATATAAAATTATGTTTTTTCATACGAATTCACTTAAATTTAAAAGTGAATATAAAAAATTGTGCACTTTCGTCTTTCATATGTTCTATTTAAAAAAAATAATAAAAATGAATACTATTTTGGGTTCTATAAATAATAATATGTTACAAAGAAAATGCTGTGTAAAAATGTAATTGTAATACCATTTCATAAATTTATTTACAATAAATGGGATCAGTTCAAAGTGTGAACTTGTTTTGTTTTAAAAATGAAACCTAGAAAAAGGGGTTTTAAAAAATCCTATTTAAGCTTAGCTGAAGAAGCGCCAGCGATGTCCATTACTAAATATAATGATGACCTAAAAACTACAATGTCACGAATGATGTCATTGAATTGGCCAGAGGCTAAGAACAGCTACTGTTGTTTACTGGTTGTTGCAGTTTGCATGCTAGCAGAGGCGTAACGAAGGGAGGTGGCACGGGGGGGGTGGTGACAGATGTCCCCCGGGCGTCAGCTTGTTAGGGGCGCCAAAATGTGCCATGATATTTTTTATTTATGAAAAATAAAAGGTTCGAGAGTTGAAAGGAAAGGGGGCGCTTTAAAATGAATGAGGTCCCCGAGGCGCGAATTTCGTCCCCGGGCGCCAAACAGTCTAGATACGCCTCTGCATGCTAGGGTACTCAGTTATTCTAAGAATTATAAATAAAAGTTACTAAAGGGCACACAATATTCCTAGAATAATAAATTAGTCTTGAAGTGGGCACATGCTATTCTAATTTAACTGTAGTGGCCCAGCTTAGCTAGAATAGGCTGAAGTACACGAGCCAGAACGTCGAAGTAGCCAGTAGTGGGCGGAATCGACATAGCCAATTATAATCGAGGAGACTAGTCTGATTCTATTTTCTAAAATGTTCGATATTTAAAAAGAAAAAGACTATATTAATTAATGGCATTTTGATTTGATTTTATTGGGGCACAGCTTTTCAGTTTAGCTCCATTATTTCTCTGACTGATTTTGATAGGGCCCCTTATCTCAGCCAATACTAAATCGGTACAATTATGAAATGGGGCCACCGCCGGGGACCCTCTTTCAACTTAAATGTTCTACAAGTTTTAGTAGTGCAACTCATTGTATCGGTTTACGAATCAAAAGAATAATTACTTAGAAAAGTTTTTTTTCCACGTTTCTAGGAGGATATTTATTTAAATCTAGAATGTTCCAGAAAGTCCTATATTGTTCTACGGGGATGTATAATGGGATAAAAAAGCTTATATTCTGCGTGCACCGCTATCCACGGCTACCTCACAGTTAGCGCAACAAAAACACTAATCTCTGCTCTTGTCCTCTCTCGTATTGACTGTAGTATCTCTCTTCTTTCAGGTTCACCAAAACATTTCAAAGAAAAAACGGCAGAAAGTTCAAAACTCAGCTGCTAGTTTTTTTTTCTAAAGGCAAAGAAACGTGGTCACTCGATTGCATTACGCAGTGCTTCACAAATTATTGCTATAACAAACTGCTGTGAAATTCGAGATATCATAAAAGATCATCTTGTTGCAACAAGTGATGATAGAGATTGATAATTTACTATAATAAACTAATTTGACTGATTTGATAATTTAGTATAATTAAAAATCAATATAATGTGATTATCAATACGATATACTATCACCCAAATTCTTCTCATGACCGTTCTCTTCCGACTTTGGCCGAACGCCCCTTGCCATTTCGCAAACTGGCTGGCCAAATCCCGAAATCAAGAAATTATCGGATGTTGGCCAGTCAATGTGAGGCGATATTGGCCAGTTCCAATTTTGGCCGGTTTCGGACTTTGGGCGTAACATATATACAAACACAAAACAAATCAAAGAGCTAATATAAAACTCAAGTAATGTTTATATTAATTAATTTATTTTATTGAGAAACATTTTTTTTAAATGGTTGAAAATGTGTTCAATCTAGCTGACGTGAAAACACAATCTGTTATATTGTTCTGTTAAATTTAGGGCTTTAACACTTTACGTAAATGTGACCACTACACTATCCATAAGATGGTGAATGCGTAGAAAGATAGGAAGTTGTTCATCTAACCAGAGATAATGGCGGACTGTGTCTTTGAAAATATTACCATAACAGATTTGGTCTTTTAAGGATATGCTGTGAAAGCATTTGCACATTTCAAACCAGCCCAAAACAGGTTGGGAAACACTGATCTAGCATGTATGTTAAGGAGGAACTGTATTTTCGGGGGGGGGGATATGTTGGAGGGGGGGCTTTTTTTTTACATTGCCATGTTCCTGTGTCTGCTTAATTGGATGAAAATTCGCGGCTACTTTGTTTAGTGTAGCGATTGTGTTCTTCTTGTTTCTGCAGCTGTTTACATGGAAACATAGATCTACTTTCGATTTAGAGAAAATGGTTAAAACGATTTGAGTATTTAGCAACTTAAATAAGATTGTGAGTGACTTTGTGCTGGAAGGAAGAAGAAGAAAAAGTGTTTATGTGGAGGAGGCTGGTGTTAAGTCCTTTATACTAATTGACTCGGTAGGCGGTTCTGTTTACCTGTACAAGCTGGTATTTAAAGCGATAGTAAATGGGGAAAAAAAACGAGATCAGATTGACGCAGGCGCAAGTTGCGATGCAGTTTTTACCTTTTGTCGTGCTGCTTTAAAGCTTCCCCCAATGAAGTAAAGTAAGGCATTGCAAAGCACTCGATTAACGTGTCCATAGAGATATGGTCATCGCCGAAAATCTCTTCCAGTTCCAGGAAAGAAACAATATTCATTTAAATGTGAAAGACAATGTTTAAAAATTAAATGTTTGCATTAATGATTTTTTCTTTTCAATAGGTATCTCTTATGTATATTACGCTTCAGTTATGACTAGTGGACTACTTCCTTATGGACTGTTCCTTAATGACTGCCTCCTACTGGACTGCTTCCTAATCAGCCAAATGGTATTAAGAGCTTCTACAAATAATGTTATATGTTTAAATGAAAGTATGGTTAAATAATGGGTTCAATAGCGCGAAAATATAATTCCCGATAACTACGCTCAATGATTTTTTTTTTATATCTATATAACGCAGTTGCATTTGGCGCTTAAAATTTTCTTTTCGGAAAATCAGATTGTCTCAATTTAAGTATGGTGTAAAAAATGTTCAGTTTTAAAGTGGATGGGACATCAAAATATTTAATATAGTTCGTGGGCGTGAATGAAAAATGTGCATTGACGTATCATTAGGGAAGGGGTGAAAAAAAAATTGGGATCTTAAATGTGCGTGACTTGAGTTCATGTTTTGTCAAGTTAATTTATTAGATGGTAAGTTCACGCATTCACGCATTGCTGTCTCCAATGTTAGGCGGGATATATCTAGTAAATATATTTTGCTCCAATCTTAAATGGACAAAAGTTAAATGAAAAAGATAATATTCAAGAAGAGAGATAAATTCATAAATTTATAATAATTTATGTATTTAGTCTAATTCTAAACTTATCTGTCTTACTAAAGTTCAGATTTCATATAAATAAATAGATTCTTAGTGCTTTCATTATTTAAGGGAAGTCTCTTTTAAAAAAAGAGCAAAATTAAAGCATGAAAGAATTAGAAAGTTTATTTACTTCTTTCCTTTTTTGGGGTTAAATTTACTGCAAAAATTGAATTCAAATTTTTATTATCTTTTGTATTGAAATAAGTTGGTAAAACAATAATTATTTAAGAATAATGCAAAGACTATTATATATTTTTAAAATTTAAAAATTGTATATAAGTATTATGATTAAATTTTTAATGGTATGAGAATAATAGTTTGATGACACCATGGCATAGTCCCATACGAATGGTAACAGCATGAAATATGGCTGTTCAACATTATATAAGATAAAAGATAAACCAAAATTCGAACTTGTTATTTGTAACTAATAGGTTTTCAAGAATTATAACCGAAAACAAAAACCGGTGCGGGGCGGTAGATCAACCACAGTGCGCATGTCTCG
Organism: Lymnaea stagnalis; assembly: GCA_964033795.1. Lineage (NCBI taxonomy): Eukaryota > Metazoa > Mollusca > Gastropoda > Lymnaeidae > Lymnaea > Lymnaea stagnalis. The sequence continues at coordinate 7,931 of CAXITT010002062.1, forward strand.
AGACCAACGATGGGCATGCAAGCGAAGAGAGGGGAGGGTTTGCCTGCGTCTTGCTTGCTCAGGCGTATCTATATATAGCTTGCTACGTGATGTTGACCTAGTTTTGCTGGCGAATTCTCTGTATAGATAAAGAAATGTATACATTTAAAATGTCTCTTGATCAATTGACGTGACAGCAGACTCCAAGCATTGTATGTGATAGGAGACAGCAACGGAGTTCTAGACCCTGACATTGTTTTCTCTAGGCATGCGGAAGGGACCTACTCTTGGATGACTCAAGAACAGCCATCACAGGACTCAGTCGCCCGGGTTGTTTTGGCTTACGTTTGCTTCGGTCGTCAGCATGGTTTAGCATGGTTCAGCATGGTTTAGCATGGTTTAGCATGGTTTAGCATGGTTTAGACTGGTTTAGCATGGTTTAGCATGGTTTAGAATGGTTTAGCATGGTTCAGCATGGTTTAGCATGTTTTAGCATGGTTTAGAATGGTGTAGCATGGTTCAGCATGGTTTAGCATGGTTTAGCATGGTTTAGCATGGTTTAGCATGGTTTAGCATGGTTTAGCATGGTTTAGCATGGTTTAGCATGGTTTAGCATGGTTTAGCATGGTTCAGCATGGTTTAGCATGGTTTAGCATGGTTTAGCATGGTTTAGCATGGTTTAGCATGGTTTAGCATGGTTTAGCATGGTTCAGCATGGTTTAGTATGGTTTAGCATGGTTTAGCATGGTTTAGCATGATTCAGCATGCTTTAGCATGGTTTAGCATGGTTTAGCATGTTTTAGAATGGTTTGGCATGGTTCAGCATGGTTTAGCATGGTTTAGCATGGTTTAGCATGGTTTATAAGAGTTTAGCATGGTTTAGAAAGGTTTAGCATGGTTCAGCATGGTTTAGTATGGTTTAGAATGGTTTACCATGGTTTAGCATAATTCAGCATGCTTTAGCATGGTTTAGCATGGTTTAGCATGGTTCAGCATGGTTTAGCATGGTTTCGTATGGTTTAGCATGGTTTAGCATGATTCAGCATGATTCAGCATGCTTTAGCATGGTTTAGCATGGTTTAGCATGGTTTAGTATGGTTTAGCATGATTCAGCATGCTTTAGCATGGTTTAGTATGGTTTAGCATGATTCAGCATGCTTTAGCATGGTTTAGCATGGTTTAGCATGGTTTAGCATGATTCAGCATGCTTTAGCATTGTTTAGCATGGTTCAGCAATGGTTTAGCATGGTTTAGCATCGTTTTGCATGGTTCAGCATGGTTTAGCATTGTTTAGCATGGTTTAGCATTGTTTGAGTTCAATCTGTTCGGTACGCCTTCGGATTGAGTCCATGTTTTAATTAACAGTCATTAATCTACTTACGTTATCTAGAGCGAATTTGATCCCAGACTCATTTTATTTTTTAAATTACCTTTTTTTTTAAAAAAAAAAAATTTAAACGTGTCATTTTTGAACTCACCGAAGAACCTATTTGTTCCTGTAGCGCCTTCAGTGGCATAGGCTTTATGTGTAATTTGGTTTTTCAATTTTCTGTAAGAAATTTTTTATATATCATACTTTCTTTACATATCATGCATTTTTATGTATCATAAACTGTATATATCATACAATTTTATATAAAATACCTTTTATATGTATGCATCATACATTTAGTTTCTTGGCACATATGAACATTCCGGCAAATTTCATCAAACTCTGCAAAGACCTTAACATAACACAGCATAACACAACCAATGTGACATGATACTCAATCAATCTGGATCTTATCAGGGAAGAGACCAACATAACAATATAAAATGACAACCGGGTCTTAAGTTTAACAGGCTTCAACACAAATGTATTTCTGTGCGATAACATCTTACCAAATCTTGACAAAATTCCATTATCTCCTCAGCTTTTGCTTCAGCATAGTTAGGATCTCCGCCCAAGCGTTCGGCTAATCTGACAGCTATGATAATCAACTATTCCCTAAAACTTGGGCCAAAGTTGAAAAAAGTGAGAAAGTCTGAATCTTCTGGCGGGAACTGAAAATATATTGTTTTCAAACATGTGATGAAATGACTGCCCACCTCGTTTTAAACACTTTGACCCTCTCCAATAACCCCAGACTTTGAACTTCACTAGCGACCAAACGGTAAACGCTCACTATTTTCTCGACTTTTAACTTAATCCCTACTTCAACACAACTATTTCCATTATTTTATCTTCACCAAGAGCTCAGCTCTCGTTCTTGCTGGTATCTGAAATTTAATACAACTGACTTCTCCTTTGAACCTCATTACTTTGGCAATCTTCAAGGCACTTGTATTTGTACTTGCCAGCTTTAAAATATTAGTGAGGATCGACTTTTTATCTCAAACAATATCTATCAAACAACTTAACTTTGATCTGTAATTCACACTATAATCCTCAAATAACATTTTAACGTATTTCCACCATAATATCCGAACATAATAAATTCACCAACTTCTAAACTTGTTTCCAAAAAAAAAAAGTTCTTTCAATGAAAGACTAACGACAAACTCGGTCATTAAATCTAAAATTAATCCATTGGCTGCAATCTACGTAATTATTGCATCTTCAAGTTACAGAAATATACGCATCTTCAAATCTACACAAATATATCATCTTCAATCTTCATTACTTTTAATCTTCAGTCTACACAATTATCTCATCTTCAGTCTACAAAAATACCCCATCTTCAAACTGCGCAAATATCTCATCTTCAGTCATCACAATAATTTTATTTTCAATCTACAAACATATCTCATCTTTAATCCTCACACTTATTTTATCTTTAATCTACACAAATATCTTATCTTCATTTTACACAAATATCTCATCTTCATTCTTCACAAATATCTCATCTTCATTCTTCACAAATATCTCATCTTCAACCCTCAGAAATATCTCGTCTTTAATCCACACCAGTAAAATATCATCTTCATTCTTCTCAAATATAACCGAAAGCTGTATTTCCATCTCACTTTCAATATCAGTTAAAAACTATATTTCTATCTTCTTTGACGTAAATTTTTAGATTCAAATCTTAATGAGCCGTATTACTATCTCCCCATAAATATCATTTACAATCTATATTTTATCTATAATACCTAATTACATGGCCAACTTATACAATTAAATGATATGTTTCCATCATTTTTAGAATTTAAAAAAAAAAGAATAATAAGAATGGCCATGCCAACTTATATATAGGTGAGCATTTGCATATTAAAGCTCACCACCAGCATGTACACGGCTAATGACTTACTGCTATGAGCTCTGTCTTTTGTTTCGTATTGTCTAGTGTGAGGTTAACTTTTTCTACTGAGAAGAAGAAGAAAAATCCCATTTTATGTAGTTTTATAAGGGTTTCCTGGAGGCTCCACTTCTTTTTGTCGAAAGGAGTTATGCTGACGTTGGTCATAGTCCAAGAGCCAAGTTCTTTGATGACCTGTTGGTGAACATAAATAATTGTATGCATTCAATATCTGTTTTTTTAAATAAAAATCAGATCATATATATATATTTATATATATATATATATTATCTATCTATCTATCTATCTATCTATCTATCTATCTATCTATCTATCTATCTATCTATCTATCTATCTATCTATCTATCTATCTATCTATCTATCTATCTATCTATCTATATATATATAGATAGATAGATAGATAGATAGATAGATAGATAGATAGATAGATAGATAGATAGATAGATAGATAGATAGATAGATAGATAGATAGATAGATAGATAGATAGATAGATAATATATATATATATATAAATATATATATATGATCTGATTTTTATTTAAAAAAACAGATATTGAATGCATACAATTATTTATGTTCACCAACAGGTCATCAAAGAACTTGGCTCTTGGACTATGACCAACGTCAGCATAACTCCTTTCGACAAAAAGAAGTGGAGCCTCCAGGAAACCCTTATAAAACTACATAAAATGGGATTTTTCTTCTTCTTCTCAGTAGAAAAAGTTAACCTCACACTAGACAATACGAAACAAAAGACAGAGCTCATAGCAGTAAGTCATTAGCCGTGTACATGCTGGTGGTGAGCTTTAATATGCAAATGCTCACCTATATATAAGTTGGCATGGCCATTCTTATTATTCTTTTTTTTTTAAATTCTAAAAATGATGGAAACATATCATTTAATTGTATAAGTTGGCCATGTAATTAGGTATTATAGATAAAATATAGATTGTAAATGATATTTATGGGGAGATAGTAATACGGCTCATTAAGATTTGAATCTAAAAATTTACGTCAAAGAAGATAGAAATATAGTTTTTAACTGATATTGAAAGTGAGATGGAAATACAGCTTTCGGTTATATTTGAGAAGAATGAAGATGATATTTTACTGGTGTGGATTAAAGACGAGATATTTCTGAGGGTTGAAGATGAGATATTTGTGAAGAATGAAGATGAGATATTTGTGAAGAATGAAGATGAGATATTTGTGTAAAATGAAGATAAGATATTTGTGTAGATTAAAGATAAAATAAGTGTGAGGATTAAAGATGAGATATGTTTGTAGATTGAAAATAAAATTATTGTGATGACTGAAGATGAGATATTTGCGCAGTTTGAAGATGGGGTATTTTTGTAGACTGAAGATGAGATAATTGTGTAGACTGAAGATTAAAAGTAATGAAGATTGAAGATGATATATTTGTGTAGATTTGAAGATGCGTATATTTCTGTAACTTGAAGATGCAATAATTACGTAGATTGCAGCCAATGGATTAATTTTAGATTTAATGACCGAGTTTGTCGTTAGTCTTTCATTGAAAGAACTTTTTTTTTTTGGAAACAAGTTTAGAAGTTGGTGAATTTATTATGTTCGGATATTATGGTGGAAATACGTTAAAATGTTATTTGAGGATTATAGTGTGAATTACAGATCAAAGTTAAGTTGTTTGATAGATATTGTTTGAGATAAAAAGTCGATCCTCACTAATATTTTAAAGCTGGCAAGTACAAATACAAGTGCCTTGAAGATTGCCAAAGTAATGAGGTTCAAAGGAGAAGTCAGTTGTATTAAATTTCAGATACCAGCAAGAACGAGAGCTGAGCTCTTGGTGAAGATAAAATAATGGAAATAGTTGTGTTGAAGTAGGGATTAAGTTAAAAGTCGAGAAAATAGTGAGCGTTTACCGTTTGGTCGCTAGTGAAGTTCAAAGTCTGGGGTTATTGGAGAGGGTCAAAGTGTTTAAAACGAGGTGGGCAGTCATTTCATCACATGTTTGAAAACAATATATTTTCAGTTCCCGCCAGAAGATTCAGACTTTCTCACTTTTTTCAACTTTGGCCCAAGTTTTAGGGAATAGTTGATTATCATAGCTGTCAGATTAGCCGAACGCTTGGGCGGAGATCCTAACTATGCTGAAGCAAAAGCTGAGGAGATAATGGAATTTTGTCAAGATTTGGTAAGATGTTATCGCACAGAAATACATTTGTGTTGAAGCCTGTTAAACTTAAGACCCGGTTGTCATTTTATATTGTTATGTTGGTCTCTTCCCTGATAAGATCCAGATTGATTGAGTATCATGTCACATTGGTTGTGTTATGCTGTGTTATGTTAAGGTCTTTGCAGAGTTTGATGAAATTTGCCGGAATGTTCATATGTGCCAAGAAACTAAATGTATGATGCATACATATAAAAGGTATTTTATATAAAATTGTATGATATATACAGTTTATGATACATAAAAATGCATGATATGTAAAGAAAGTATGATATATAAAAAATTTCTTACAGAAAATTGAAAAACCAAATTACACATAAAGCCTATGCCACTGAAGGCGCTACAGGAACAAATAGGTTCTTCGGTGAGTTCAAAAATGACACGTTTAAATTTTTTTTTTTTAAAAAAAAAGGTAATTTAAAAAATAAAATGAGTCTGGGATCAAATTCGCTCTAGATAACGTAAGTAGATTAATGACTGTTAATTAAAACATGGACTCAATCCGAAGGCGTACCGAACAGATTGAACTCAAACAATGCTAAACCATGCTAAACAATGCTAAACCATGCTGAACCATGCAAAACGATGCTAAACCATGCTAAACCATTGCTGAACCATGCTAAACAATGCTAAAGCATGCTGAATCATGCTAAACCATGCTAAACCATGCTAAACCATGCTAAAGCATGCTGAATCATGCTAAACCATACTAAACCATGCTAAAGCATGCTGAATCATGCTAAACCATACTAAACCATGCTAAACCATGCTAAACCATGCTAAAGCATGCTGAATCATGCTGAATCATGCTAAACCATGCTAAACCATACGAAACCATGCTAAACCATGCTGAACCATGCTAAACCATGCTAAACCATGCTAAAGCATGCTGAATTATGCTAAACCATGGTAAACCATTCTAAACCATACTAAACCATGCTGAACCATGCTAAACCTTTCTAAACCATGCTAAACTCTTATAAACCATGCTAAACCATGCTAAACCATGCTAAACCATGCTGAACCATGCCAAACCATTCTAAAACATGCTAAACCATGCTAAACCATGCTAAAGCATGCTGAATCATGCTAAACCATGCTAAACCATGCTAAACCATACTAAACCATGCTGAACCATGCTAAACCATGCTAAACCATGCTAAACCATGCTAAACCATGCTAAACCATGCTAAACCATGCTAAACCATGCTGAACCATGCTAAACCATGCTAAACCATGCTAAACCATGCTAAACCATGCTAAACCATGCTAAACCATGCTAAACCATGCTAAACCATGCTAAACCATGCTAAACCATGCTGAACCATGCTACACCATTCTAAACCATGCTAAAACATGCTAAACCATGCTGAACCATGCTAAACCATTCTAAACCATGCTAAACCATGCTAAACCAGTCTAAACCATGCTAAACCATGCTAAACCATGCTAAACCATGCTGAACCATGCTAAACCATGCTGACGACCGAAGCAAACGTAAGCCAAAACAACCCGGGCGACTGAGTCCTGTGATGGCTGTTCTTGAGTCATCCAAGAGTAGGTCCCTTCCGCATGCCTAGAGAAAACAATGTCAGGGTCTAGAACTCCGTTGCTGTCTCCTATCACATACAATGCTTGGAGTCTGCTGTCACGTCAATTGATCAAGAGACATTTTAAATGTATACATTTCTTTATCTATACAGAGAATTCGCCAGCAAAACTAGGTCAACATCACGTAGCAAGCTATATATAGATACGCCTGAGCAAGCAAGACGCAGGCAAACCCTCCCCTCTCTTCGCTTGCATGCCCATCGTTGGTCTCGAGACATGCGCACTGTGGTTGATCTACCGCCCCGCACCGGTTTTTGTTTTCGGTTATAATTCTTGAAAACCTATTAGTTACAAATAACAAGTTCGAATTTTGGTTTATCTTTTATCTTATATAATGTTGAACAGCCATATTTCATGCTGTTACCATTCGTATGGGACTATGCCATGGTGTCATCAAACTATTATTCTCATACCATTAAAAATTTAATCATAATACTTATATACAATTTTTAAATTTTAAAAATATATAATAGTCTTTGCATTATTCTTAAATAATTATTGTTTTACCAACTTATTTCAATACAAAAGATAATAAAAATTTGAATTCAATTTTTGCAGTAAATTTAACCCCAAAAAAGGAAAGAAGTAAATAAACTTTCTAATTCTTTCATGCTTTAATTTTGCTCTTTTTTTAAAAGAGACTTCCCTTAAATAATGAAAGCACTAAGAATCTATTTATTTATATGAAATCTGAACTTTAGTAAGACAGATAAGTTTAGAATTAGACTAAATACATAAATTATTATAAATTTATGAATTTATCTCTCTTCTTGAATATTATCTTTTTCATTTAACTTTTGTCCATTTAAGATTGGAGCAAAATATATTTACTAGATATATCCCGCCTAACATTGGAGACAGCAATGCGTGAATGCGTGAACTTACCATCTAATAAATTAACTTGACAAAACATGAACTCAAGTCACGCACATTTAAGATCCCAATTTTTTTTTCACCCCTTCCCTAATGATACGTCAATGCACATTTTTCATTCACGCCCACGAACTATATTAAATATTTTGATGTCCCATCCACTTTAAAACTGAACATTTTTTACACCATACTTAAATTGAGACAATCTGATTTTCCGAAAAGAAAATTTTAAGCGCCAAATGCAACTGCGTTATATAGATATAAAAAAAAAATCATTGAGCGTAGTTATCGGGAATTATATTTTCGCGCTATTGAACCCATTATTTAACCATACTTTCATTTAAACATATAACATTATTTGTAGAAGCTCTTAATACCATTTGGCTGATTAGGAAGCAGTCCAGTAGGAGGCAGTCATTAAGGAACAGTCCATAAGGAAGTAGTCCACTAGTCATAACTGAAGCGTAATATACATAAGAGATACCTATTGAAAAGAAAAAATCATTAATGCAAACATTTAATTTTTAAACATTGTCTTTCACATTTAAATGAATATTGTTTCTTTCCTGGAACTGGAAGAGATTTTCGGCGATGACCATATCTCTATGGACACGTTAATCGAGTGCTTTGCAATGCCTTACTTTACTTCATTGGGGGAAGCTTTAAAGCAGCACGACAAAAGGTAAAAACTGCATCGCAACTTGCGCCTGCGTCAATCTGATCTCGTTTTTTTTCCCCATTTACTATCGCTTTAAATACCAGCTTGTACAGGTAAACAGAACCGCCTACCGAGTCAATTAGTATAAAGGACTTAACACCAGCCTCCTCCACATAAACACTTTTTCTTCTTCTTCCTTCCAGCACAAAGTCACTCACAATCTTATTTAAGTTGCTAAATACTCAAATCGTTTTAACCATTTTCTCTAAATCGAAAGTAGATCTATGTTTCCATGTAAACAGCTGCAGAAACAAGAAGAACACAATCGCTACACTAAACAAAGTAGCCGCGAATTTTCATCCAATTAAGCAGACACAGGAACATGGCAATGTAAAAAAAAAGCCCCCCCTCCAACATATCCCCCCCCCCGAAAATACAGTTCCTCCTTAACATACATGCTAGATCAGTGTTTCCCAACCTGTTTTGGGCTGGTTTGAAATGTGCAAATGCTTTCACAGCATATCCTTAAAAGACCAAATCTGTTATGGTAATATTTTCAAAGACACAGTCCGCCATTATCTCTGGTTAGATGAACAACTTCCTATCTTTCTACGCATTCACCATCTTATGGATAGTGTAGTGGTCACATTTACGTAAAGTGTTAAAGCCCTAAATTTAACAGAACAATATAACAGATTGTGTTTTCACGTCAGCTAGATTGAACACATTTTCAACCATTTAAAAAAAATGTTTCTCAATAAAATAAATTAATTAATATAAACATTACTTGAGTTTTATATTAGCTCTTTGATTTGTTTTGTGTTTGTATATATGTTACGCCCAAAGTCCGAAACCGGCCAAAATTGGAACTGGCCAATATCGCCTCACATTGACTGGCCAACATCCGATAATTTCTTGATTTCGGGATTTGGCCAGCCAGTTTGCGAAATGGCAAGGGGCGTTCGGCCAAAGTCGGAAGAGAACGGTCATGAGAAGAATTTGGGTGATAGTATATCGTATTGATAATCACATTATATTGATTTTTAATTATACTAAATTATCAAATCAGTCAAATTAGTTTATTATAGTAAATTATCAATCTCTATCATCACTTGTTGCAACAAGATGATCTTTTATGATATCTCGAATTTCACAGCAGTTTGTTATAGCAATAATTTGTGAAGCACTGCGTAATGCAATCGAGTGACCACGTTTCTTTGCCTTTAGAAAAAAAAACTAGCAGCTGAGTTTTGAACTTTCTGCCGTTTTTTCTTTGAAATGTTTTGGTGAACCTGAAAGAAGAGAGATACTACAGTCAATACGAGAGAGGACAAGAGCAGAGATTAGTGTTTTTGTTGCGCTAACTGTGAGGTAGCCGTGGATAGCGGTGCACGCAGAATATAAGCTTTTTTATCCCATTATACATCCCCGTAGAACAATATAGGACTTTCTGGAACATTCTAGATTTAAATAAATATCCTCCTAGAAACGTGGAAAAAAAACTTTTCTAAGTAATTATTCTTTTGATTCGTAAACCGATACAATGAGTTGCACTACTAAAACTTGTAGAACATTTAAGTTGAAAGAGGGTCCCCGGCGGTGGCCCCATTTCATAATTGTACCGATTTAGTATTGGCTGAGATAAGGGGCCCTATCAAAATCAGTCAGAGAAATAATGGAGCTAAACTGAAAAGCTGTGCCCCAATAAAATCAAATCAAAATGCCATTAATTAATATAGTCTTTTTCTTTTTAAATATCGAACATTTTAGAAAATAGAATCAGACTAGTCTCCTCGATTATAATTGGCTATGTCGATTCCGCCCACTACTGGCTACTTCGACGTTCTGGCTCGTGTACTTCAGCCTATTCTAGCTAAGCTGGGCCACTACAGTTAAATTAGAATAGCATGTGCCCACTTCAAGACTAATTTATTATTCTAGGAATATTGTGTGCCCTTTAGTAACTTTTATTTATAATTCTTAGAATAACTGAGTACCCTAGCATGCAGAGGCGTATCTAGACTGTTTGGCGCCCGGGGACGAAATTCGCGCCTCGGGGACCTCATTCATTTTAAAGCGCCCCCTTTCCTTTCAACTCTCGAACCTTTTATTTTTCATAAATAAAAAATATCATGGCACATTTTGGCGCCCCTAACAAGCTGACGCCCGGGGGACATCTGTCACCACCCCCCCCGTGCCACCTCCCTTCGTTACGCCTCTGCTAGCATGCAAACTGCAACAACCAGTAAACAACAGTAGCTGTTCTTAGCCTCTGGCCAATTCAATGACATCATTCGTGACATTGTAGTTTTTAGGTCATCATTATATTTAGTAATGGACATCGCTGGCGCTTCTTCAGCTAAGCTTAAATAGGATTTTTTAAAACCCCTTTTTCTAGGTTTCATTTTTAAAACAAAACAAGTTCACACTTTGAACTGATCCCATTTATTGTAAATAAATTTATGAAATGGTATTACAATTACATTTTTACACAGCATTTTCTTTGTAACATATTATTATTTATAGAACCCAAAATAGTATTCATTTTTATTATTTTTTTTAAATAGAACATATGAAAGACGAAAGTGCACAATTTTTTATATTCACTTTTAAATTTAAGTGAATTCGTATGAAAAAACATAATTTTATATTTAAAAGAATGTTAGCTATTTATTTTCTTTGAATAAAATCCCTTTTCAATGACATACAAATGTAAAAGCTAAGTTATGTGAACCATTTATTAAATACATTAATGATTATAATGAATTTAAACCTACATATATGTAAATATGAAAGAATTTGTTTTAAAGAAAGCAGCATCCACAAATTTGGTCCAAATCCGTCATTAAATAAATGGTTAAAACCCCTTTTGTTATTTCACTATTATTCTCCATAAAATTTAATATACAGAATGAAATGACATCAATGTAGATTCCTTCACTTACATGTTAAATGTTAATGCCGATTAAAATAGCATCTTTGATGTAGAGAAAGGGCGTTTAGTTCAAATCAGCATAAATGCATCATTGTTGATAATACAAAAATTAAGCTTTACACGTTGAGTAGATATAACAAGAGAAAGGGCGGAGAAAGGTTGTTTTTTTTTTTTTTTTTTTTTTTTTTTTTTTTTTTAATAACCAATTTTTACTGTACTTCAATTCAAATACGCAACGCTAATTTTTAAGAAGAAAAAAAATGGTGTTGAAAAATTAAAAAAAAATAAAAACCAAGTGGACAAGCCACGACCTCACTTAATGAACATATTATATTCAACAAAATGTCAATTGGAATTAATTTTTTTTAAAGAGTTTAATTAGCTCAACTCTATTTGGACACGTATTCTTTTGTGCGTATGGTTTGAATATGAAGGGGAAACAACGCGATACTTTAGCAATGTAGTGAAATTATGCTAATTTTTATTAAATGTACTTTTAAAAAAAAAAAAAATCTTGGATTGGAAATTTGGAAGAAAAAAAAAGAAAGTTGAAATTATTGTAAATAATCAAATTTTGAACTTCAATTGTAGACAATTAAAAAAAGAATCAATTATTCTTTAAATACATACATTTTACTTGTCGAATGCACTGTTTATAGACAATGCTCAAGATTTGAAAAAAAATTTTAATGAAAATTATTTACGTAATCAAAGTACCGTAACTGCGTGCCTTAAAGAACCCATATTTATATCAACAGCCAAGACAGTTGTTTACATTCTTTACGTCACTGCCATTTCAAAAGACTTCTGGAAACTAAATTTGTGTAGGCTTCTTTTGATAAATCTAAAACTATTAGCTAAACCAGCTGGCCACTTTCCTAAAAGGCCACGTGATCCCACTGACGACCTTGCTCAAGACACTCTCGTCATTTTTCTCCTTAATCTTTCTGTATTCCTTCTCAAGCTCTTCCGTTCTTCGTATGTGCTCCCGCCGTTCCTGCTCTAGCTGAATCGCATGTTCCCTCTGTCTCTCTTCTCTTTCACGTCTCATTTTTCTCTCCAGCTCTTCGCGCGTCTTCTCTTGCTGTCTTAAAATCTCAGCTTTTCTCTCGTCTGCAAGTCTCTCCTGCTTCAACATCAGCTCGAACTGTTGACGAACTCTTTCAGTCTCTTCATCAGCTTTTCTCTTTAGCTCCTCTTCTATCTTTTTAATCCTTTGACTCTCCTTTTGGTTTCTGATGGTGAATTTGATTTCATCCGATATTGTTGATATGATGGACTTGACCGTCTGAACGATTTCATGTAGGGCCCCGGTTCCTCTGTCTAAATCACAAGTGCTTTTCAATAGCGCTTCTGCCCGAACAAGGAGTGCCTCCAAGAGGTCCAGTTTTGTTTCGAAATGGTCACGAGCCTGAATCTGCTCCAGCTTTTGTAGAATGAGACTAACTTCTCGCATAGTCTCGTCCCTTATAAGTGGCTCCTGTGCATCAACCATGACGCGCATACGGGCATCTCTGGCTTCCTCAAAATTCTTGTCCGTGTATCTCTGACCTTTTGAACTCAGTCGGTCCACTACCGATAACAGCTGGCGCAGTTGTTTGTCTCTGATGTCCTCATCTTTTGTTAAATTATTGAATAGAACAATTCTGTTATTACACTCTGACAGTAGAGATTTAAAAGCTCCCGTTTGTGACCTGCACCAGTCTTCAAACGTCTGGCCAGTTTCTTCGCTCTCACTCTCGAAGGTGTCTCCATTAGACATGAGCAAAATACAAAATTCTTTAACGAACGTCTCACCAAAGATTTTCTTCAAAAACACAATAGTATCTTGCTCCTCTCCCGTAAATCGTTGGCCGTACTTCACGACCAGGAGAAACGCGTGGTAGCCCTTTGGGTTTGTGGCTATGGCTTTTTCCATCCCAACCATGACGAGTTTCACCGCCTCATCCGTGTTCATCCGTGTGTCCCCGACGCCAGGTCCGTCGACAATTTTTAGAATTCGGCCGTTGAAGTCACTCACCTCGTAGTCGATTCTCTTTGTGACTGACGAGAAGGCACCGCTGCTTTTGAAAGCTCTTCGTTTGAGGATAGCATTTCCTGCTGCACTCTTCCCGTTTCCGGTTTTGCCTATAAGAAGCAGATCGACATCACTTGACTGCATCATGTTGGAATAGCTGAAAAATAATGTGTTTAAAATATGTTTGACATTAAAAATAATATTACTGTAAATGTAAAATTTTGGCATGGGGATGAAACGACATTATTATTTATACATACACAAAATGTCGTATTATGGAAATTGTTTAAATGAACTTGAAAAAAAAATTCAAATTACCAAAAAAATGAACAACTAATTTCTTTCAAAGCTATTTATAAAGGTAAATGTAAAAAGAACTAGCACTTCCGTTCCACAAATACAAACGAGGTTAAAAACATTACAAATATCAGCAAAGGTTTAAGGTTTGAGGCATTAGACTTGGGGCACTGGACTTGGGGCACTGGACTTGGGGCACTGGACTTGGGGCACTAGACTTGGGGCACTGGACTTGGCACAGAATTTTTTTATCTTTAAGGCAAGCTCCACTACAGCTCTTCTCCGAGTTCCGGGAAAATTAAAAAGTTGGAAGGGGTGATTGAAGGGACGCTAAGTGTTTTAAAGAAATGTTTTTTTTTGGGTTGTTTTTTTCCTTAACCAATATGATTAACTAGTCATTAGAAGTGTGTGTACCAGGAATATAGCAGGTGGAAGATTGTGCAACATATAGAGTTCGTCAGACGAAATCTCTTCGACCACCTTAAACATCGTATACGCTGTGAATTGTGTTACTTCATCTTCATTTCTTTCTATTAATTTTTTAGAAGACTTGGAGCTCGGAGCAGTCAGACATTTTACCAGCTCCATGTGAAAAGACCCCTGTTCCAGACCTCCGAGCTCCAGCACCAAGCTTTGGAACGTCTCAAGGGGTCACTAGGATCACATATGTGCTTCTAGTTTGGTTATTATTTTAGGATTATTGTCATGCCAAGGTACATTTTGATGATGAACTAATTGCCCATTCAATAATGCAAGGGGAAAATCACTTGACGGCAGGGACATTGTAGCAGTTTTTTTGTTTTGTTTTTCTAAGTGAAAATTACATAACAGTATTTTTTTGTTTACTTGTAGCTATAGGATGATTGTGGGCCCTCAAAATAAGGAGGAAGAAGAAGCTGATTTAATTACAATCTTTGTAATCCCTGTAATGTAAGTCAGTGAAATTTATGAGTCAAGAACAGGCGAGAATATACTATTATCAGTAGTTGAATTTTGTGTCGTAAATTCTGTCACAGTTAGGTAGTGTGTTACTACCTCCAGTTTTTGATAGAAAATAACATTGTGTTGATATATTAGGCCGTACCTGAACACAGTAAACAGAAAAATGACACCGAATTTCAAGTGACTGTACTCTTAAGCTTTACCGTTGTTAAATAGTGTTATACTTGTTATCTCCCTTAGATCTTGTGTTGTTGTTTTTTTTTGGGGGGGGGGAGGATCGATTAAAATGATGTCATTGTCCCGCTGGCAAGTCACTGGTACAACGTCACACATATCCAGTGGCGTAGCTAGAGTATTTGGCGTACCGGGGGGGGGGGCACAAGATTAATTTTAAAGAGCCTCCCTTTCTTTTTCCAAC
>CAXITT010002064.1:5998-17188 GCA_964033795.1 Lymnaea stagnalis
CAGTACATTACATCTCTAGATCCAGAGTAGTAACTGACTTAAATGACAGACTAGGTCAGTACATTACATCTCTAGATCCAGAGTAGTAACTGACTTAAATGACTGACTAGGTCAGTACATTACATCTCTAGATCCAGAGTAGTAACTGACTTAAATGACTGACTAGGTCAGTACATTACATCTGTAGATTCAGAGTAGTAACTGACTTAAATGACTGCCTAGGTCAGTACATTACATCTCTAGATTTAGAGTAGTAACTGACTTAAATGACTGACTAGGTCAGTACATTACATCTCTAGATCCAGAGTAGTAACTGACTTAAATGACTGCTTAGGTCAGTACATTACATCTCTAGATTCAGAGTAGTAACAGACTTAAATGACTGATTAGGTCAGTACATTACATCTCTCGATCAAGAGTACTAAATGACTTAAATGACAGACTAGGTCAGTACATTACATCTCTAGATTCAGAGTTGTAACTGACTTAAATGACTGCCTAGGTCAGTCTATTACATCTCGAGATCCAGAGTTGTAACTGACTTAAATGACTGACGAGTTCAGTACATTACATCTCTAGATTAAGAGTAGTAACTGACTTAAATGGCTGCCTAGGTCAGTACATTACATATCTAGATCCAGAGTAGTAACTGACTTAAATGACTGCCTAGGTCAGTACATTACATCTCTAGATTCAGAGTAGTAACTGACTTAAATTACTGACTAGGTCAGTACATTACATCTCTAGATTAGGAGTAGTAACTGAATTAAATGACAGACTAGGTCAGTACATTACATCTCTAGATCCAGAGTAGTAACTTACTTAAATGACTGACTAGGTCAGTACATTAAATCTCTAGATTGAGAGTAGTAACAGACTTAAATGACTGACTAGGTCAGTACATTACATCTCTAGATCCAGATTAGTAACTGACTTAAATGACTGACTAGGTCAGTACATTACATCTCTAGATTCAGAGTAGTAACTGACTTAAATGACTGCCTAGGTCAGTACATTACATCTCTAGATTCAGAGTAGTAACTGACTTAAATGACTGCCTAGGTCAGTACATTACATCTGTAGATTCAGAGTAGTAACTGACTTAAATGACTGCCTAGGTAAGTACATTACATCTCTAGATTCAGAGTAGTAACTGACATAAATGACTGACTAGGTCAGTACATTACATCTCTAGATTTAGAGTAGTAACTGACTTAAATGACTGACTAGGTCAGTACATTACATCTCTAGATCCAGAGTAGTAACTGAGTTAAATGACTGACTAGGTCAGTACATTACATCTCTAGATTCAGAGTAGTAACAGACTTAAATGACTGATTAGGTCAGTACATTACATCTCTCGATCAAGAGTACTAAATGACTTAAATGACTGCCTAGGTCAGTACATTACATCTCTAGATTCAGAGTTGTAACTGACTTAAATGACTGCCTAGGTCAGTCTATTACATCTCTAGATTCAGAGTAGTAACTGACTTAAATGACTGACGAGTTCAGTACATTACATCTCTAGATTAAGAGTAGTAACTGACTTAAATGACTGCCTAGGTCAGTACATTACATATCTAGATCCAGAGTAGTAACTGACTTAAATGACTGCCTAGGTCAGTACATTACATCTCTAGATTCAGAGTAGTAACTGACTTAAATTACTAACTAGGTCAGTACATTACATCTCTAGATTAGGAGTAGTAACTGAATTAAATGACAGACTAGGTCAGTACATTACATCTCTAGATCCAGAGTAGTAACTTACTTAAATGACTGACTAGGTCAGTACATTAAATCTCTAGATTGAGAGTAGTAACAGACTTAAATGACTGACTAGGTCAGTACATTACATCTCTAGATCCAGATTAGTAACTGACTTAAATGACTGACTAGGTCAGTACATTACATCTCTAGATCCAGAGTAGTAACTGACTTAAATGACTGACTAGGTCAGTACATTACATCTCTAGATTTAGAGTAGTAACTGACTTAAATGACTGACTAGGTCAGTACATAACATCTCTAGATTCAGAGTAGTAACTGACTTAAATGACTGACTAGGTCAGTACATTACATCTCTAGATTTAGAGTAGTAACTGACTTAAATGACTGACTAGGTCATTACATTACATCTCTAGATTCATAGTAGTAACTGACTTAAATGACTGCCTAGGCCAGTACATTACATCTCTAGATCAAGAGTAGTAACTGACTTAAATGAATGCCTAGGTCAGTACATTACATCTCTAGATTCAGAGTAGTAACAGACTTAAATGACTGCCTAGGTCAGTACATTACATCTCTAGATCCAGAGTAGTAACTGACTTAAATGACAGACTAGGTCAGTACATAACATCTCTAGATTCAGAGTAGTAACTGACTTAAATGACTGCCTAGGTCAGTACATTACATCTCTAGATCCAGAGTAGTAACTTACTTAAATGACTGACTAGGTCAGTACATTACATCTCTAGATCCAGACTAGTAACTGATTTAAATGACTGACTAGGTCAGTACATTACATCTCTAGATCCAGACTAGTAACTGATTTAAATGACTGACTAGGTCAGTACATTACATTTCTAGATCCATAGTAGTAACTGACTTAAATTAGTGACTAGTTCAGTACATTATCTCTCTAGATTCAGAGTAGTAACTGACTTAAATGACTGACTAGGTCAGTACATTACATCTCTAGATTCGGAGTAGTAACTGACTTGAATGACTGCCTAGGTAAGTACATTACATCTCTAGATTCAGAGTAGTAACTGACTTAAATGACTGACTAGGTCAGTACATTACATCTCTAGATCCAGAGTAGTAACTGACTTAAATGACAGACTAGGTCAGTACATTACATCTCTAGATCCAGAGTAGTAACTGACTTAAATGACAGACTAGGTCAGTACATTACATCTCTAGATCCAGAGTAGTAACTGACTTAAATGACTGACTAGGTCAGTACATTACATCTCTAGATCCAGAGTAGTAACTGACTTAAATGACAGACTAGGTCAGTACATTACATCTCTAGATCCAGAGTAGTAACTGACTTAAATGACAGACTAGGTCAGTACATTACATCTCTAGATCCAGAGTAGTAACTGACTTAAATGACTGACTAGTTCAGTACATTACATCTCTAGATCCAGAGTAGTAACTGACTTAAATGACTGACTAGGTCAGTACATTACATCTCTAGATTCAGAGTAGTAACTGACTTAAATGACTGACTAGGTCAGTACATTACATCTCTAGATTCAGAGTAGTAACTGACTTAAATTACTGACTAGTTCAGTACATTACATCTCTAGATTCAGAGTAGTAACTGACTTAAATGACTGACTAGGTCAGTACATTACATCTCTAGATTTAGAGTAGTAACAGACTTAAATGACTGACTATGTCAGTACATTACATCTCTAGATTCAGAGTAGTAACTGACTTAAATTACTGCCCAGGTCAGTACATTACATCTCTAGATTCAGAGTAGTAACTGACTTAAATTACTGCCCAGGTCAGTACATTACATCTCTAGATTCAGAGTAGTAACTTACTTAAATGACTGACTAGGTCAGTACATTACATCTCTAGATCCAGACTAGTAACTGATTTAAATGACTGACTAGGTCAGTACATTACATTTCTAGATCCATAGTAGTAACTGACTTAAATTACTTACTAGTTCAGTACATTATCTCTCTAGATTCAGAGTAGTAACTGACTTAAATGACTGACTAGGTCAGTACATTACATCTCTAGATTCAGAGTAGTAACTGACTTGAATGACTGCCTAGGTAAGTACATTACATCTCTAGATTCAGAGTAGTAACTGACTTAAATGACTGACTAGGTCAGTACATTACATCTCTAGATCCAGAGTAGTAACTGACTTAAATGACAGACTAGGTCAGTACATTACATCTCTAGATCCAGAGTAGTAACTGACTTAAATGACAGACTAGGTCAGTACATTACATCTCTAGATCCAGAGTAGTAACTGACTTAAATGACTGACTAGGTCAGTAAATTACATCTCTAGATTCAGAGTAGTAACAGACTTAAATGACTGATTAGGTCAGTACATTACATCTCTCGATCAAGAGTACTAAATGACTTAAATGACTGCCTAGGTCAGTACATTACATCTCTAGATTCAGAGTTGTAACTGACTTAAATGACTGCCTAGGTCAGTACATTACATCTCTAGATTCAGAGTAGTAACTGACTTAAATGACTGCCTAGGTCAGTACATTACATCTGTAGATTCAGAGTAGTAAGTGACTTAAATGACTGCCTAGGTCAGTACATTACATCTCTAGATTCAGAGTAGTAACTGACTTAAATGACTGACTAGGTCAGTACATTACATCTCTAGATTTAGAGTAGTAACTGACTTAAATGACTGACTAGGTCAGTACATTACATCTCTAGATCCAGAGTAGTAACTGACTTAAATGACTGACTAGGTCAGTACATTACATCTCTAGATTCAGAGTAGTAACAGACTTAAATGACTGATTAGGTCAGTACATTACATCTCTCGATCAAGAGTACTAAATGACTTAAATGACTGCCTAGGTCAGTACATTACATCTCTAGATTCAGAGTTGTAACTGACTTAAATGACTGCCTAGGTCAGTCTATTACATCTCTAGATTCAGAGTAGTAACTGACTTAAATGACTGACTAGTTCAGTACATTACATCTCTAGATTAAGAGTAGTAACTGACTTAAATGACTGCCTAGGTCAGTACATTACATCTCTAGATCCATAGTAGTAACTGACTTAAATGACTGCCTAGGTCAGTACATTACATCTCTAGATTCAGAGTAGTAACTGACTTAAATTACTGACTAGGTCAGTACATTACATCTCTAGATTCAGAGTAGTAACTGAATTAAATGACAGACTAGGTCAGTACATTACATCTCTAGATCCAGAGTAGTAACTGACTTAAATGACTGACTAGGTCAGTACATTACATCTCTAGATTGAGAGTAGTAACAGACTTAAATGACTGACTAGGTCAGTACATTACATCTTTAGATCCAGATTAGTAACTGACCTAAATGACTGACTAGGTCAGTACAATACATCTCTAGATCCAGAGTAGTAACTGACTTACATGACTGACTAGGTCAGTACATAACATCTCTAGATTCAGAGTAGTAACTGACTTAAATAACTGACTAGATCATTACATTACATCTCTAGATTCATAGTAGTAACTGACTTAAATGACTGCCTAGGCCAGTACATTACATCTCTAGATCAAGAGTAGTAACTGACTTAAATGAATGCCTAGGTCAGTACATTACATCTCTAGATTCAGAGTAGTAACAGACTTAAATGAGTGCTTAGGTCAGTACATTACATCTCTAGATCCAGAGTAGTAACTGACTTAAATGACAGACTAGGTCAGTAAATAACATCTCTAGATTCAGAGTAGTAACTGACTTAAATGACTGCCTAGGTCAGTACATTACATCTCTAGATCCAGAGTAGTAACTGACTTAAATGACTGCCTATGCCAGTACATTAGATCTCTAGATCAAGACTAGTAACTGACTTAAATGACTTACTAGGTCAGTACATTACATCTCTAGATTTTGAGTAGTAACTGACTTAAATGAATGATTAGGTCATTACATTACATCTCTAGATTCATAGTAGTAACTGACTTAAATGACTGCCTAGGCCAGCACATTAGATCTCTAGATCAAGACTAGTAACTGACTTAAATGACTTCCTAGGTCAGTACATTACATCTCTAGATTCAGAGTAAAAACTGACTTAAATGACTGCCTTGGTCAGTGCATTACATCTCTATATCCAGAGTAGTAACTGACTTAAATGACTGCCTAGGTCAGTACATTACATCTCTAGATTCAGAGTAGTAACAGACTTAAATGACTGACTAGGTCAGTACATTACATCTCTAGATCCAGAGTAGTAACTGACTCAAATGGCTGACTAGGTCAGTACATAACATCTCTAGATTCAGAGTAGTAACTGACTTAAATGACTGACTAGGTCAGTACATTACATCTCTAGATTTAGAGTAGTAACTGACTTAAATGAATGATTAGGTCATTACATTACATCTCTAGATTCATAGTAGTAACTGACTTAAATGACTGATAAGGTCAGTACATTACATCTCTAGATCAAGAGTAGTAACTGACTTAAATGACTGACTAG
Source organism: Lymnaea stagnalis (assembly GCA_964033795.1). Lineage (NCBI taxonomy): Eukaryota > Metazoa > Mollusca > Gastropoda > Lymnaeidae > Lymnaea > Lymnaea stagnalis. Next base: position 12,213 of record CAXITT010002064.1, read on the forward strand.
GTCAGTACATTACATCTCTAGATTCAAAGTAGTAACTGACTTAAATGACTGCCTAGGTCAGTACATTACATCTCTAGATTCAGAGTAGTAACTGACTTAAATGACTGCCTAGGCCAGTTCATTACATCTCTAGATTCATAGTAGTAACTGACTTAAATGACTGCCTAGGCCAGTACATTACATCTCTAGATCCAGAGTAGTAACTGACTTAAATGACTTCCTAGGTCAGTACATTACATCTCTAGATTCAGAGTAGTAACAGACTTAAATGACTGACTAGGTCAGTACATTACATCTCTAGATCAATAGTAGTAACTGACTCAAATGGCTGACTAGGTCAGTACATAACATCTCTAGATTCAGAGTAGTAACTGACTTAAATGACTGACTAGGTCAGTACATTACATCTCTAGATTTAGAGTAGTAACTGACTTAAATGAATGACTAGGTCATTACATTACATCTCTAGATTCATAGTAGTAACTGACTTAAATGACTGATAAGGTCAGTACATTACATCTCTAGATCCAGAGTAGTAACTGACTTAAATGACTGCCTAGGTCAGTACATTACATCTCTAGATTCAGAGTAGTAACTGACTTAAATGACTGCCTAGGCCAGTTCATTACATCTCTAGATCCAGAGTAGTAACTGACTTAATTGACTGCCTAGGCCAGTACATTACATCTCTAGATCCAGAGTAGTAACTGACTTAAATGACTTCCTAGGTCAGTACATTACATCTCTAGATTCAGAGTAGTAACAGACTTAAATGACTGACTAGGTCAGTACATTACATCTCTAGATCAATAGTAGTAACTGACTCAAATGGCTGACTAGGTCAGTACATAACATCTCTAGATTCAGAGTAGTAACTGACTTAAATGACTTACTAGGTCAGTACATTACATCTCTAGATTTAGAGTAGTAACTGACTTAAATGAATGATTAGGTCATTACATTACATCTCTAGATTCATAGTAGTAACTGACTTAAATGACTGCCTAGGCCAGTACATTAGATCTCTAGATCAAGACTAGTAACTGACTTAAATGACTGCCTAGGTCAGTACATTACATTTCTAGATTAAAAGTAGTAGCTGACTTAAATGACTGACTAGATCATTACATTACATCTCTAGATTAAGAGTAGTAACTGACTTAAATGACTGCCTAGGCCAGTACATTACATCTCTAGATCCAGACTAGTAACTGATTTAAATGACTGACTAGGTCAGTACATTACATCTCTAGATTTTGAGTAGTAACTGACTTAAATGACTGACTAGGTCATTACAGTACATCTCTAGATTCATAGTAGTATCTGACTTAAATGACTGCCTAGGCAAGTACATTACATCTCTAGATCAAGAGTAGTAACTGACTTAAATGACTGCCTAGGTCAGTACATTTCAACTCTAGATTCAGAGAAGTAACAGACTTAAATGACTGCCTAGGTCAGTATATTACATCTCTAGATCCAGAGTAGTAACTGACTTAAATGACTGCCTAGGTCAGTACATTACATCTCTAGATTCAGAGTAGTAACTGACTTAAATGACTGCCTAGGCCAGTTCATTACATCTCTAGATCCAGAGTAGTAACTGACTTAATTGACTGCCTAGGCCAGTACATTACATCTCTAGATCCAGAGTAGTAACTGACTTAAATGACTTCCTAGGTCAGTACATTACATCTCTAGATTCAGAGTAGTAACAGACTTAAATGACTGACTAGGTCAGTACATTACATCTCTAGATCAATAGTAGTAACTGACTCAAATGGCTGACTAGGTCAGTACATAACATCTCTAGATTCAGAGTAGTAACTGACTTAAATGACTTACTAGGTCAGTACATTACATCTCTAGATTTAGAGTAGTAACTGACTTAAATGAATGATTAGGTCATTACATTACATCTCTAGATTCATAGTAGTAACTGACTTAAATGACTGCCTAGGCCAGTACATTAGATCTCTAGATCAAGACTAGTAACTGACTTAAATGACTGCCTAGGTCAGTACATTACATCTCTAGATTAAAAGTAGTAGCTGACTTAAATGACTGACTAGATCAGTACATTACATCTCTAGATTAAGAGTAGTAACTGACTTAAATGACTGCCTAGGCCAGTACATTACATCTCTAGATCCAGACTAGTAACTGATTTAAATGACTGACTAGGTCAGTACATTACATCTCTAGATTTTGAGTAGTAACTGACTTAAATGACTGACTAGGTCATTACAGTACATCTCTAGATTCATAGTAGTATCTGACTTAAATGACTGCCTAGGCAAGTACATTACATCTCTAGATCAAGAGTAGTAACTGACTTAAATGACTGCCTAGGTCAGTACATTACATCTCTAGATTCAGAGTAGTAACTGACTTAAATGACTGACTAGGTCAGTACATTACATCTCTAGATTCAGAGTAGTAACTGACTTAAATGACTGACTAGGTCAGTACATTACATCTCTAGATTCAGAGTAGTAACTGACTTAAATGACTGACTAGGTCAGTACATTACATCTCTAGATTCAGAGTAGTAACTGACTTAAATGACTGACTAGGTCAGTACATTACATCTCTAGATTCAGAGTAGTAACTGACTTAAATGACTGACTAGGTCAGTACATTACATCTCTAGATTCAGAGTAGTAACTGACTTAAATGACTGACTAGGTCAGTACATTACATCTCTAGATTCAGAGTAGTAACTGACTTAAATGACTGACTAGGTCAGTACATTACATCTCTAGATTCAGAGTAGTAACTGACTTAAATGACTGACTAGGTCAGTACATTACATCTCTAGATTCAGAGTAGTAACTGACTTAAATGACTGACTAGGTCAGTACATTACATCTCTAGATTCAGAGTAGTAACTGACTTAAATGACTGACTAGGTCAGTACATTACATCTCTAGATTCAGAGTAGTAACTGACTTAAATGACTGACTAGGTCAGTACATTACATCTCTAGATTCAGAGTAGTAACTGACTTAAATGACTGACTAGGTCAGTACATTACATCTCTAGATTCAGAGTAGTAACTGACTTAAATGACTGACTAGGTCAGTACATTACATCTCTAGATTCAGAGTAGTAACTGACTTAAATGACTGACTAGGTCAGTACATTACATCTCTAGATTCAGAGTAGTAACTGACTTAAATGACTGACTAGGTCAGTACATTACATCTCTAGATTCAGAGTAGTAACTGACTTAAATGACTGACTAGGTCAGTACATTACATCTCTAGATTCAGAGTAGTAACTGACTTAAATGACTGACCAGGTCAGTACATTACATCTCTAGATTCAGGTGTAGTAACTGACTTAAATGACTGACTAGGTCAGTACATTACATCTCTAGATTCAGAGTAGTAACTGACTTAAATGACTGCCTAGGTCAGTGCATTACATCTCTAGATCCAGAGTAGTAACTGACTTTAATGACTGACTAGGTCAGTACATTACATCTCTAGATTCAGAGTAGTAACTGACTTAAATGACTGCCTAGGTCAGTACATTAAATCTCTAGATTCAGAGTAGTAACTGACTTAAATGACTGACTAGGTCAATACATTACATCTCTAGATTCAGAGTAGTAACTGACTTAAATGACTGACTTGGTCAGTACATTACATCTCTAGATGAAGAGTAGTAACTGACTTAAATGACTGACTAGGTAAGTACATTACATCTCTAGATTCAGAGTAGTAACAGACTTAAATTACTGACTAGGTCAGTACATTACATCTCTAGATTCAGAGTAGTAACTGACTTAAATGACTGACTAGGTCAGTACATTACATCTCTTGATTTAGAGTAGTAACTGACTTAAATGACTGACTAGGTCAGTACATTACATCTCTAGATTCAGAGTAGTAACTGACTTAAATTACTGCCCAGGTCAGTACATTACATCTCTAGATTCAGAGTAGTAACTGACTTAAATTACTGCCCAGGTCAGTACATTACATCTCTAGATCCAGAGTAGTAACTGACTTAAATGACTGCCTAGGTCAGTACATTACATCTCTAGATTCAGAGTAGTAACTGACTTAAATGACTGACAAGGTCAGTACATTACATCTCTAGATTCAGAGTAGTAAATGACTTAAATGACTGACCAGGTAAGTACATTACATCTCTAGATTCAGAGTAGTAACTGACTTAAATGACTGCCTAGGTCAGTACATTACATCTCTAGATTCAGAGTAGTAACTGACTTAAATGACTGACAAGGTCAGTACATTACATCTCTAGATTCAGAGTAGTAACTGACTTAAATGACTTACCAGGTCAGTACATTACATCTCTAGATTCAGAGTAGTAACAGACTTAAATGACTGACTAGGTCAGTACATTACATCTCTAGATCAATAGTAGTAACTGACTCAAATGGCTGACTAGGTCAGTACATAACATCTCTAGATTCAGAGTAGTAACTGACTTAAATGACTGACTAGGTCAGTACATTACATCTCTAGATTTAGAGTAGTAACTGACTTAAATGAATGATTAGGTCATTACATTACATCTCTAGATTCATAGTAGTAACTGACTTAAATGACTGCCTAGGCCAGTACATTACATCTCGAGATCAAGAGTAGTAACTGACTTAAATGACTGACTAGATCAGTACATTACATCTCTAGATTAAGAGTATAAACTGATTTAAATAACTGACTAGGCCAGTACATTACATCTCTAGATTTTGAGTAGTAACTGACTTAAATGACTGACTAGGTCTTTACAGTACATCTCTAGATTCATAGTAGTATCTGACTTAAATGACTGCCTAGGCAAGTACATTACATCTCTAGATCAAGAGTAGTAACTGACTTAAATGACTGACTAGGTCAGTACATTACATCTCTAGATTCAAAGTAGTAACTGACTTAAATGACTGCCTAGGTCAGTACATTACATCTCTAGATTCAGAGTAGTAACTGACTTAAATG
>CAXITT010002066.1:0-23140 GCA_964033795.1 Lymnaea stagnalis
TTTAAAAAAAACACACCCACACATATTCCTCTCCCATTCAAACAAAAAAATGTTCAAGGTAAAGTTTAACATTAACTATAAAAATAAAAATAATTTGTTATAGTTCTCAAATGTTGTTTTTTTTTTAATAGTCTTACATACAGTGGAGTCCTTATGAATATCGTCAGATTCCTCCATAATTTCTTTGTTTGTACCATTTACGTCATTCTCTGTCTCTCTTTGCATGTAGTCCATCATCTGCAGATTATATTGAGTGCCATACCTCCTCTCCTAATTGATGTTGCGATACCCTTACAATTAGGCTGCATCCCATTTCTTCAACAATACCAGTCACAGTATGATGGTCCATTTCTTTTCAAGTCCACATCAACAAACACACAAGTCAATCAATTTTCTTGGCTTAAGAGACGTCTCCATTGCACCTGGAAAATATGCTGTTAACGGACTCCCACTATCAAACATCATCACCCACACTAATATTTCTTTAAGTTATAATGCATATTGTTAAATGTATCACACTAATGGCTCTTAGCCAGTTCTTGACTATTCTAAAAATAGAAATTCATATTTTAGAAAACATACATGGGAGTTCACTCCTAGTCCTGTTCCATCTTGCTGAACAATTTCTTTGATGAAAATGGAATCTTTTACATCATCCTCTATGTCTCACTGTGTCTAGTCCATCTGCAGATTATATTCAGTTCCATACCTCCTCTGCTCATTCATCTTGACTAATGTGTCTAGTCCATCTGCAGATTATATTCAGTTCCATACCTCCTCTGCTCATTCATCTTGACTATCCCTTACATATTGGCTTTGACATTTTTCTCCAACAATACCAAACACGGCATGATGATTCATTCCTTTTTGGAGACCACATCAACAAACACACAAGTCCCTCAATGTTCTTGGCCTAAGAAATGTCCACTTTTGAACCTGGAAAATATTCTTTTAAAAAAAACACACCCACACATATTCCTCTCCCATTCAAACAAAAAAATGTTCAAGGTAAAGTTTAACATTAACTATAAAAATAAAAATAATTTGTTATAGTTCTCAAATGTTTGTTTTTTTAAATAGTCTTACATACAGTGGAGTCCTTATGAATATCGTCAGATTCCTCCATAATTTCTTTGTTGGTACCATTTACGTCATTCTCTGTCTCTCTTTGCATGAGTGCCATACCTCCTCTCCTAATTGATGTTGCGATACCCTTACACTTAGGCTGCATCCCATTTCTTCAACAATACCAGTCACAGTATGATGGCCCATTTCTTTTCAAGTCCACATCAACAAACACACAAGTCAATCAATTTTCTTGGCCTAAGAAACGTCTCCATTGCACCTGGAAAATATGCTGTTAACGGACTCCCACAATCATACATCATCACCCACACTAATATTTCTTTAAGTCATAGTGCATATTGTTAAATGTATCACACTAATGGCTCTTAGCCAATTCTTCACTTTTCTAAAAATAGAAATTCATTTTTTAGAAAACATACATGGGAGTTCACTTCTAGTCCTGTCCCATCTTGCTGAACAATTTCTTTGATGAAAATGGAATCTTTTACATCATCCTCTATGTCTCACTGTATCTAGTCCATCTGCAGATTATATTCAGTTCCATACCTCCTCTGCTCATTCATCTTGACTATCCCTTACATATTGGCTTTGACATTTTTCTCCAACAATACCAAACACGGCATGATGATTCATTCCTTTTTGGAGACCACATCAACAAACACACAAGTCCCTCAATGTTCTTGGCCTAAGAAATGTCCACTTGTGAACCTGGAAAATATTCTTTTAAAAAAACACACCCACACATATTCCTCTCCCATTCAAACAAAAAAATGTTCAAGGTTAAGTTTAACATTAACTATAAAAATAAAAATAATTTGTTATAGTTCTCAAATGTTTTTTTTTTTAAATAGTCTTACATACAGGGGAGTCCTTATGAATATCGTCAGATTCCTCCATAATTTCTTTGTTGGTACCATTTACGTCATTCTCTGTCTCTCTTTGCATGTAGTCCATCATCTGCAGATTATATTGAGTGCCATACCTCCTCTCCTAATTGATGTTGCGATACCCTTACAATTAGGCTGCATCCCATTTCTTCAACAATACCAGTCACAGTATGATGGTCCATTTCTTTTCAAGTCCACATCAACAAACACACAAGTCAATCAATTTTCTTGGCCTAAGAAACGTCTCCATTGCACCTGGAAAATATGCTGTTAACGGACTCCCACAATCATACATCATCACCCACACTAATATTTCTTTAAGTTATAGTGCATATTGTTAAATGTATCACACTAATGGCTCTTAGCCAATTCTTCACTTTTCTAAAAATAGAAATTCATCTTTTAGAAAACATACATGGGAGTTCACTTCTAGTCCTGTCCCATCTTGCTGAACAATTTCTTTGATGAAAATGGAATCTTTTACATCATCCTCTATGTCTCACTGTGTCTAGTCCATCTGCAGATTATATTCAGTTCCATACCTCCTCTGCTCATTCATCTTGACTATCCCTTACATATTGGCTTTGACATTTTTCTCCAACAATACCAAACACGGCATGATGATTCATTCCTTTTTGGAGACCACATCAACAAACACACAAGTCCCTCAATGTTCTTGGCCTAAGAAATGTCCACTTTTGAACCTGGAAAATATTCTTTTAAAAAAAACACACCCACACATATTCCTCTCCCATTCAAACAAAAAAATGTTCAAGGTAAAGTTTAACATTAACTATAAAAATAAAAATAATTTGTTATAGTTCTCAAATGTTTGTTTTTTTAAATAGTCTTACATACAGTGGAGTCCTTATGAATATCGTCAGATTCCTCCATAATTTCTTTGTTGGTACCATTTACGTCATTCTCTGTCTGTCTTTGCATGAGTGCCATACCTCCTCTCCTAATTGATGTTGCGATACCCTTACACTTAGGCTGCATCCCATTTCTTCAACAATACCAGTCACAGTATGATGGTCCATTTCTTTTCAAGTCCACATCAACAAACACACAAGTCAATCAATTTTCTTGGCCTAAGAAACGTCTCCATTGCACCTGGAAAATATGCTGTTAACGGACTCCCACAATCATACATCATCACCCACACTAATATTTCTTTAAGCTATAGTGCATATTGTTAAATGTATCACACTAATGGCTCTTAGCCAGTTCTTGACTATTCTAAAAATAAATTCATCTTTTAGAAAACATACATGGGAGTTCACTCCTAGTCCTGTCCCATCTTGCTGAACAATTTCTTTGATGAAAATGGAATCTTTTACATCATCCTCTATGTCTCACTGTATCTAGTCCATCTGCAGATTATATTCAGTTCCATACCTCCTCTGCTCATTCATCTTGACTATCCCTTACATATTGGCTTTGACATTTTTCTCCAACAATACCAAACACGGCATGATGATTCATTCCTTTTTGGAGACCACATCAACAAACACACAAGTCCCTCAATGTTCTTGGCCTAAGAAATGTCCACTTGTGAACCTGGAAAATATTCTTTTAAAAAAACACACCCACACATATTCCTCTCCCATTCAAACAAAAAAATGTTCAAGGTTAAGTTTAACATTAACTATAAAAATAAAAATAATTTGTTATAGTTCTCAAATGTTTTTTTTTTTAAATAGTCTTACATACAGGGGAGTCCTTATGAATATCGTCAGATTCCTCCATAATTTCTTTGTTGGTACCATTTACGTCATTCTCTGTCTCTCTTTGCATGTAGTCCATCATCTGCAGATTATATTGAGTGCCATACCTCCTCTCCTAATTGATGTTGCGATACCCTTACAATTAGGCTGCATCCCATTTCTTCAACAATACCAGTCACAGTATGATGGTCCATTTCTTTTCAAGTCCACATCAACAAACACACAAGTCAATCAATTTTCTTGGCCTAAGAAACGTCTCCATTGCACCTGGAAAATATGCTGTTAACGGACTCCCACAATCATACATCATCACCCACACTAATATTTCTTTAAGTTATAGTGCATATTGTTAAATGTATCACACTAATGGCTCTTAGCCAATTCTTCACTTTTCTAAAAATAGAAATTCATCTTTTAGAAAACATACATGGGAGTTCACTTCTAGTCCTGTCCCATCTTGCTGAACAATTTCTTTGATGAAAATGGAATCTTTTACATCATCCTCTATGTCTCACTGTGTCTAGTCCATCTGCAGATTATATTCAGTTCCATACCTCCTCTGCTCATTCATCTTGACTATCCCTTACATATTGGCTTTGACATTTTTCTCCAACAATACCAAACACGGCATGATGATTCATTCCTTTTTGGAGACCACATCAACAAACACACAAGTCCCTCAATGTTCTTGGCCTAAGAAATGTCCACTTTTGAACCTGGAAAATATTCTTTAAAAAAAACACACCCACACATATTCCTCTCCCATTCAAACAAAAAAATGTTCAAGGTAAAGTTTAACATTAACTATAAAAATAAAAATAATTTGTTATAGTTCTCAAATGTTGTTTTTTTTTTAATAGTCTTACATACAGTGGAGTCCTTATGAATATCGTCAGATTCCTCCATAATTTCTTTGTTGGTACCATTTACGTCATTCTCTGTCTCTCTTTGCATGTAGTCCATCATCTGCAGATTATATTGAGTGCCATACCTCCTCTCCTAATTGATGTTGCGATACCCTTACAATTAGGCTGCATCCCATTTCTTCAACAATACCAGTCACAGTATGATGGTCCATTTCTTTTCAAGTCCACATCAACAAACACACAAGTCAATCAATTTTCTTGGCTTAAGAGACGTCTCCATTGCACCTGGAAAATATGCTGTTAACGGACTCCCACTATCATACATCATCACCCACACTAATATTTCTTTAAGCTATAGTGCATATTGTTAAATGTATCACACTAATGGCTCTTAGCCAGTTCTTGACTATTCTAAAAATAAATTCATCTTTTGGAAAACATACATGGGAGTTCACTTCTAGTCCTGTCCCATCTTGCTGAACAATTTCTTTGATGAAAATGGAATCTTTTACATCATCCTCTATGTCTCACTGTGTCTAGTCCATCTGCAGATTATATTCAGTTCCATACCTCCTCTGCTCATTCATCTTGACTATCCCTTACATATTGGCTTTGACATTTTTCTCCAACAATACCAAACACGGCATGATGATTCATTTCTTTTTGGAGACCACATCAACAAACACACAAGTCCCTCAATGTTCTTGGCCTAAGAAATGTCCACTTGTGAACCTGGAAAATATTCTTTAAAAAAAACACACCCACACATATTCCTCTCCCATTCAAACAAAAAAATGTTCAAGGTTAAGTTTAACATTAACTATAAAAATAATTTGTTATAGTTCTCAAATGTTTTTTTTTTAAAAATAGTCTTACATACAGGGGAGTCTTTATGAATATCGTCAGATTCCTCCATAATTTCTTTGTTGGTACCATTTACGTCGTTCTCTGTCTCTCTTTGCATGTAGTCCATCATCTGCAGATTATATTGAGTGCCATACCTCCTCTCCTAATTGATGTTGCGATACTCTTACAATTAGGCTGCATCCCATTCTTCAACAATACCAGTCACAGTATGATGGTCCATTTCTTTTCAAGTCCACATCAACAAACACACAAGTCAATCAATTTTCTTGGCCTAAGAAACGTCTCCATTGCACCTGGAAAATATGCTGTTAACGGACTCCCACTATCAAACATCATCACCCACACTAATATTTCTTTAAGTTATAGTGCATATTGTTAAATGTATCACACTAATGGCTCTTAGCCAGTTCTTGACTATTCTAAAAATAAATTCATCTTTTAGAAAACATACATGGGAGTTCACTTCTAGTCCTGTCCCATCTTGCTGAACAATTTCTTTGATGAAAATGGAATCTTTTACATCATCCTCTATGTCTCACTGTGTCTAGTCCATCTGCAGATTATATTCAGTTCCATACCTCCTCTGCTCATTCATCTTGACTATCCCTTACATATTGGCTTTGACATTTTTCTCCAACAATACCAAACACGGCATGATGATTCATTCCTTTTTGGAGACCACATCAACAAACACACAAGTCCCTCAATGTTCTTGGCCTAAGAAATGTCCACTTGTGAACCTGGAAAATATTCTTTTAAAAAAACACACCCACACATATTCCTCTCCCATTCAAACAAAAAAATGTTCAAGGTTAAGTTTAACATTAACTATAAAAATAAAAATAATTTGTTATAGTTCTCAAATGTTTTTTTTTTAAAAATAGTCTTACATACAGGGGAGTCTTTATGAATATCGTCAGATTCCTCCATAATTTCTTTGTTGGTACCATTTACGACATTTTCTGTCTCTCTTTGCATGTAGTCCATCATCTGCAGATTATATTGAGTGCCATACCTCCTCTCCTAATTGATGTTGCGATACTCTTACAATTAGGCTGCATCCCATTCTTCAACAATACCAGTCACAGTATGATGGTCCATTTCTTTTCAAGTCCACATCAACAAACACACAAGTCAATCAATTTTCTTGGCCTAAGAAACGTCTCCATTGCACCTGGAAAATATGCTGTTAACGGACTCCCACTATCATTCATCATCACCCACACTAATATTTCTTTAAGTTATAATGCATATTGTTAAATGTATCACACTAATGGCTCTTAGCCAATTCTTTACTTTTCTAAAAATAGAAATTCATCTTTTAGAAAACATACATTGGGAGTTCACATCCAGTCCTGTCCCATCGTGTTGAACAATTTCTTTGATGGAAATGGATCTTTACTTTTCTTGTACTTGTACCGTACTGTATTGCAGTATCTTAAAATACCAGGTAGTACCAATTAATGGCACTGTAGTACTGTCAGTTGAAGTTCTTCATGTTCTATAATCATCACTTGGCAGGAAATCCTGTTCATTTTTTATGAATGCTACTGCTACATCACTAAATGGTTATGGTACTTTATTTGAACTTTTGAACCATTGACTTTTTTCTTTTCTTTATTGAAAAGTGCTTTTTGTTATTGACAATTCTTTTTTTTATGGCTTTCGAACTTTTTTTTAAAGCCTGTTTTTTCTTAGTTAGGTACTTTATTTGAACTTTTGAACCATTGACTTTTTTCTTTTCTTTATTGAAAAGTGCTTTTTGTTATTGACAATTCTTTTTTTTATGGCTTTCGAACTTTTTTTTAAAGCCTGTTTTTTCTTAGTTGGGAGCTTTATTTTTTCCCCCTTAAAATTCTTTTTTTTCTCTTTTTTTTGGTTAATTTTTCATTTTTTTTTTTTTTTTTTTTTTTTTCTTTTTTTTTTTTTTTTTTTTTTTTTTTTTTTTTTTTTTTTTTTTTTTTTTTTTTTTTTGTTTTTTTTTTTTTTTTTTTTTTTCATTTTTTTTTTCCTTTTTTTTTAATTTTGCAATTCGTTATTTTTTTCAATTCTTATTTTTTATTCTTTTTGGTCCGTACTATTTTCATAATAATATACCTGTATTACAAAATACTATACCAGTGATACCAGTTATCCATTTCCATTGTAAGAAAAGACTTGTTCACTGTTCAGCATCAAAAGTTGAAGAACCAAGACCTCTCAGAAGTATACATCATCCAAGAAAAGAAGCAGCTACTCTGTACTTTACAAACTACAACTACAACTATCGGATACAACTTCCTGTTCAGTAGTACCGGTACTAATTATTAGTACCTGGTGCGGTACAGTACCGTAGTAATTTTTAAATACATCTAGAATGTAGAGATTTGGTTATAGAGGAGCGAATGACCAATAACGTACCCTAAATGTACCGTATATGCTGTGGGTGACGCCTTTTACTTTTACCAGCTCTTGGACATCCCGGTACCGGTACTAGAGTTGTGTTGCTTTTCACCGCTAAATTTTAAATTAAGAATTAATTATTAGGACCGGTATTAGGCATACGGATGATTTTCTTGTTACTTTTAAACTCTTTACACCAAGTAAATACTGATTCACAATATCAAGAGCAGAAAATAGTTTAAAGGTATGGCCAGCTCAGAAAAGAGCATAAGGCGCATTAGAAATTGCAAGTAAGAATTATGAGTAAAGAATATGTGGTACCGTACTGCTCCCCATTTCAGAATTGGGCACATATGACCATTGCAGTTGCTGCAGTCAAGAATTAGGTGGTACCGCACTGCACCTCTGTATACCCGGTAGTACGATGCCTAACAGTAAATGTGACTGTAAGACTGTAAGTAAGTAAGCCCTGCTGGAATCCGAGAGAAATTAGCTCCTTACTCCTTGACCTGGGAAAAAATGTAAAGTTACACACCACCCCCCACCCATCAGCTGAAAAGAAAGTTTCAGACTTAAGTCAACTGATCATGAACCTTAGTATTATTGGTTATGATATAGACAGATAACTGTACTCATAATTAGAACCCATTCCTTATACTTATAATATATGGTACCGGTAACCTAGTCAAGTATCGGTTCCCCGTACAGTATTATCATAGTACGGTACTACTGTACTACTAGTACTAGTGGTTTCGTCTGCATTTTTGTGCAATTGTACGGTACCTCATTTTTAATTTAAAATAAGATAATTTATATTTGTTTTACTTTTTATATAGTACCGGTATAGTTTATAACGAGAGTTAGAAGTAGAAGGCGGTTTGGCATAATTTTCAACTTTTAAAAGAGGTAGGCCATGCCCTACAACTACAAGGGCAATTGAATTAAAATAATTAATTTTCTTAATGAGCAATCTGTATTTTCAATTTTTTAAGAAATGTTATTAATTTACATTTTCTCCTTTGACGCCACCAGGTACTTAAGTACTATTCTTATAATTATAACCCTGGACACCAGTACTATATTTAACACGTTTGTTTTTTTAATTTATAAGCATTTGAAGGTACCCGGTATAGTGACTTCAGTGAGTATATATATATATTATATATACACCTAGAATAGTACCGGGTATCTTGTACATCTTAGCTCCTCATTGAAGATGGCAACTGTCACTGGGTATCCTACTGTATGAAGACCATTGTTTTCACAATAAAATAACTTACGAACTTTGCTGCATCTGCGCTCCGCGATTGTAATACCGGGTACTGGTACAAAGGAAGTTGGACAACATCGTTGGTGGTGTGGTCAATAGTGGTACCCAGTAGTGTGAAAAACCATAGAATTTGGAATCTGAGGATTGGAGACGAGAGAACCACCCCCACAGATTTTGGGATCCATAAAACAAATACTGGCACTGGCAGACACAACATTTTTTTACCGGTACCTATCTTATTTCTAAAGTGTATCCATAGAGTTAGAGTCCAATAGTAATAGTAATAGTTGGGTACCATACTACCAAGTAGCCTACAAATTATTGGCTGTAGTTTTTTAATTTTAATAAATTAAGATTAGACCCAAGATGACTTTTTTTCATAATACCGGGAACCAGGTATGTTGACTAACATTAACAGTTTGGTACAGCAGTAGAAATAGTGCTATGGTATAGTTACTAGTTAGTATCAGTACCGTAAAACAGTAGTACCAGTACCATAGTACAGAAATGAGAATGGTGACAATTTTAGTTTTAGATACCAGTACCAATACCAGTGCACCAGTAACTGAAGGTAGTTTTCTACATACATTGTCGGTACCGTACTGAAGTAAATTTAAGTTTAAGTGAAACTTTTCAGAACATTTTACAAAGAATGTTGTTAACATAATGCTGGCCTGTTTCACACTGTTTAGATGAATCCAAACTGCATCATACAGTCAGAATAGAAACTTGAGCACTCCAATCATGACCTGTTGATTGAGAAAAAAAATCGGACCACAGTATGCAGTCCAACTGAAGAAAACTATTCCTTATGTGCGGTGAGTGGTTACAAACTTATCTGACTGCCTGGTACCCTACTGTACAGTAGATCAATTTTAACCAGTAGTCATTGAGTATGGTGGTTACAATCATTACCAATTTATTGGTTGCCAAATTCTGATTATCTTGTGTAAACTGTGTTACTGTAACTGTACCATTAAATTATCAGTGGCAACCTTGTAAATGTAAAATATCATTTGAATTCAAATTGAATATAATTTAATTATTTTAGTATGTACCGTACAAATAATTTATTAATGTAAAAGTGGCGAATGTTTAAGTACTGATTGATTTATAAACAAGAAACCAAATATTAAACAATTATTGTGCACTTATCAAAAGCAGATGACTGCTTGTCCCATTTCATTCATGATTCATAGAGTACCGTATGTATGAGCATCTGAGGCATCAACTCCTGCCAGTTATTCAGCAGCTGAGTAAAAAGATATGCAAACCAGAGGATGAGAATTCATAATATAGTATGAACTATGGAGGAAGAGTTAATTTTGTTCATAAGTCAAGTGAATGTGGAGGTACCGGTAGCCATAGATCAAGAACTTTTGAATGAATATTTGATGTACATTTTTAAATATGGTAATTAAGTTTTTATTTTTATCCACACCAAATTATTTTACATTTGAAATTGCAATTGCAAGTAGGTACCAATTATGGTAGTTGCAGAATTAGGGGAATACAACAATTACATAACCAAACTACCGGTACAGGCCTTTAGTTGAGACCCTGTGCCTTTGGGTCTCTTACTCTTATTATAGTACCAGTATTCTTAGCAACAAAGCCATACCTTCATCATTGAGGTGAGAAGCATATTAAAAATTAAACTTCTACATACAAACAACCCTGATGTTGCGGTACCTGAACCCACTTCACCTATATCGGCCCATGCCCACGGAGACCACTTGTCACCTCTTTGCCGCTCAGAGAGAAAACAAAAACAAATAGTTAAAGTACTTTTAGTAAGAAAACAGATTTCAGGTGGTTACCATATCAACAAATTGACATGTCTTAATTAAATTACGGCAATCTTCCCTGACCATGTTCAATTGATACTGGAGTTGGAGAAATTCAAAATTTATTAAGAAAAACTGAAATTTCTTGTCATTGTCTTTGCTAATGGCTAATATTCTTCCACAACATTTGCTTGGTTAAGATTAAGAGTTAAGTTAAAGTATTATCAAGCGACTGTCAGTGATAGGACGAACAAACCAAATTATTTGAACTTGTCACATGGGCACAGTGTCGATGTTTGGATGATTTCACTGACTGAATGGTACTTTGGAGGATAACAGTGCAGCTGGAAAGGCTAAAATTCAAGTAAAATCATTGGACAGGTTTAGCGGCAAAACTCAACATATTTTAGGTGGGAAATACTTAATCCTTACTATTTAGAAATCCCACTCCCTAACTTAAAAAGAACAGTAATAGCAATGGGAATGTAGTATAAAGTATAGACAACAGTGAGTGATTTAATAGAATTTGATTGCCCCCACCTAATCTAATAAATTAAAAAAAGTTTGCTGTTTGTCAATGAACATTATTGAAATCTTTTGTATGGTAATAGTACTAATAGACATGCAAACTAAATGCTTCCTCTACAACCGCTCACGTGACCTTTCCCATAGCACAATCACAAAATCAATGTATAGGCCTAGGCAGATTGCTGCACATTACAGCGGTCGATGTATAGCCAGCAAAGGCCTACTGCTTGTTCATTAGAGGTGATAGTAGTAGAGTATTTGGGGCTATTATGTTCACGACCAAGGCGAGAACCTGTGAAAATAAGAATGGCAGGACAGTATAATACTTCACTCAATACTAAAACATTCAGACTGAAAACAACCAAATATATTAATTCAGAACCTTTATTTTCTTTTTCTTTCCTCAAATACAGACACCTGTGAATGTGAACATTTTTATATTATAAAATGAACAATATTTTGCATAAATCGAAATTCAATACATTAAAATAACAAAAATCACAACATGAATTTTTAAAATGTTCAGTCCATGTTTAAAAAGTCCTTTTAATAGCCTCGGAATGCAGATCTGTAGACAAAGCGATGCTGGTCAGGAATCCTGCGCCATCTTGAAGTTAGACTTGAAAATGAAATTTATGGAGGTGGCCACCTTAATAATGATAAATGAGACAGTTTTGAAAGAATGTCACTTATTTCGTAGCACATGTAAATGCCAGTATAAACTTCACACTGAATTAGATCCGAATGAAATCAAAATGTTGTTAATTTAACAAAAGTATTGTCTTTAAAAACACAACCGTATGCACAAGAGAAAACTGGTGGAATGGAGACGCTGACGTTCAACGTACTACTTTCGGCTGGCAATCGCGTCTTCCTTTCTTTTTTGCATTCTTTGGTGCGCAAAAAAAAGAGATCCCATAAAATTATGTAATTTTTGAAATGATGCATTTTAATTTGAGGTAAATTATTTTTTTTTTAATATTATAAAACTATTTTTCTAAAATGCATATTTATTTATAAAGTGTTTCAGATTTTAAATAACGTTGTTCTTATATTCCGTTTTTTTTTAAATACAGCTATCGCGCAATAATACATGGCTACTATCACATGACTTATGACGCACTCAACCAGTTTTAACCGCCTACATGTTTGCGCACGGCTCNCGGTTAATTTTCGTTATTCTTTCCTGGTTACGATACAAACACAATATAGTTTTTAAATCTGAAAAGATAAGTTTACAAAATAATATTGAAATAATAGGTCCATACATGTCTGTTCTTACCAGATAAATGAATGTCACAACCTGAATAAATTATAGAAATGTGTCTCTGTTAACAACATTCAAACCAGATTCTTTATAGAAATTCTAATCCAAGTAGCCGCCTGTCCTTCCTCAATTGAAAAGAAAAAAATTAACAATAATTTTACAATCGTCATTTTACGTTCACTAAAAATACTTGTCCAAACTACTTAATAGTGAAGCATAACTGTCTTTTATCATATTAAAACTCGTTTTTCTCTCCATCAGAGTATCAGAAGCTAGTAAAATATTCAGGGCGGAGTCTCAGCCAGTTTCTATGTAGAATATGTGTTGCCTTCTTAGAAATACGTGTGCAAATGAACATAAAATTAATTTATAAGGAATTATAGGCAAATTATGTTCATTTTACTAAAACTGGAGAACAAAATCATACACACAACCACCAAACTCCCCAATCCACTGTTTCACCCCTTTCATTCTGATTCTGGAATACGTGTCCTCACTCCTTGGGCTCTGCACCAGATGCCAAAATCTTCTACCTCAAGAGGCTACATGCAAAATGCAAGGTCTTGACAGATATCACCGATGTCTGCACAAACTTCAGTTTTACCTTGCGTTGACACCAACATTCAAGTTCATAGCGAATGACAGTCCTTCTTACATGGACAGCACGCTGTCCCAAAGTGTTAACATCTGTGATGATCTGAAACTCCTCTTTGCAAGAGTCAGCACACCCTTTGGGTAAATGCCCAAGACTTATGGACCAGGACAGGAATCAGCACCCACACTTAAAACTAAAAGTCTGCAAGGTGGATGTGTTCCATACGCACGCTACACTACGCAAGCAGGATGTGTTCCATACGCATGCTACACTACGCAAGCGAAATGTGGATAATCAAAGAACGCCACAAACTAAAGCTAAACCACGTGCACGCTGAGATCCTCGGCAAAATTCTCAAAATTAAATGAAAGTATGGAAGGGCAGTGTTCCCGACACCAAGATGCTTGCCCAGGCAAGTCTCTCCCCCCCCCCCACTCCCCCATCATATATACTCTTATCATGCAGTCATTAGTCTCTCCCCCCCCCCCCACTCCCCCATCATATATACTCTTATCATGCAGTCATTAGGTATGCTAGGGATCATATTTTATGACGAAGAACCTGACGCGCCAAGTGGTACGCTTTTGGTCAAAAGAAACTCTACGTGCAACCGGAAACGTGAGGACAAACGACTAAGCCTACCGACGACCATCAGTTCCTATTACATGTTGACATGCAGCCCAAAGCCAACAGAGCAGCTGTTGCAAAACACTAAAGGAAACCCAGTAAACCCTGAGATACTATTGCTTTTGGAGTTGCCCCTTCAAACCCCTTGCCCCTACACACAAAAATTTCGTGGCCTCATTAGCATTCTGCGCATTCACAGACGGAACTAGCACCAGCGACAATCGTGAGTCGACGGATGAACCTCACTTACTGATAAACATTTAAATAGGACTTTTCGACATAGGGCTTCATCTGTAACTTATCGAGCACTTTAGATAAAATTTTACGTTAATTGAAACTAATCATTGATGTGTGTATTAAACATCAACAATAAAGATGAGTAGAAAACTATAAGTTTCTAAAGTTTAAAGTGTCAAGGGTAAATTCAGCAAAAAATTACGATAATGAACCTGGGCATTATTTTCGCTGGAAAAACGCAAAATTACAATAGAAGAAGACACCCACGTGACTCTTCAAAAAAAAATTGTATTTCTAAGTGAAAGAAAGTTCTCCTGATCAGAGTATTGACAAGCAAAGCTCTGAAAATGTGCGAGTTTTGCATGCCATAGCTAAATGATGGTTGGAGCGGGTAAAGCTACGCCACTGGGTTACTAAGCGCCGTGGGCTAGAAATAGAATAACTACGCAGTAAGATCGCGTCCGTGGGCGTTGTGTTCATAATGCCACGCTCGCACCATCCCCCACCCTACACGCCACCTTTAGAAACTTCACCCACCCAACACACCAGCTGTTTATAAATAGTATGGACGTGGTAGGGGCGCATTGGGGGTTATATTCTTTTCTAAATAACCGTTTAGGGAGAATAAATCACATAAAGTTGAATTTTAATTCATTATAATAGTATTACTACTATTACATTAAAAACTTTAACACCATTGCCATTAGCTGGTTAGAATAGAAGCTTATCTTATCGTGTAGAAGGCCCATCTTTAATATCACCCCAGGGCCCATCAAACTCAAACTGCCCAGTTTTCAGCTACATTATTTTAGTCCCTCATATTACTGTTAACTTATAATAGATAATAGATAATAGATACATAATGATTATGCTAACACTCTTAAAGTTAAAAGACTACGAGTACAAATATCAGTGTTAAAATTAAAGTGGTCCATAACTGTCTAAGCAGCATATCTCTGAAATGAAGTGATCAATGCCCGATTCGGCCTACTTCGGCCGTGGGCAAACCATTTCAATCCCCGTGTTCCTTGGCGAGGCCGGACTACAGGACATTGTGTTGTTATTATGTCCATGTGGGCTAACTTTAAATGCGAAGTTTAAAAATGATGTCATGAGTCATATATCTAAAAAAAATATGAGGGTGGGTGGGTGTGGGTATTTTTTAAAAAATATTCTTTGTGATTCGTCGTGATTGAATGCTTGTTTGTTGGTTGATAGTATTGGATTCAATTTTTTTTTGTTTGCATATTTAAACTAAGATCATGGTCATTTTTGCTAAGCGAATCAGTACAGTGAATGTGGATAGCTGGGCCACGCCAACACGGGTATGCGAGGCTCAAAGTGGGCTCTGACCACTGGCCACCTTTCGTGTGTCGTATTGGTCAGGCCCGATCACGTTGGATCATTTTCGTGTCCATTTAGTGCAGAATGTCTTCAGAATGTTGGTAGCATTATATACCTAACTATAGCAGACGTCGGTGACACAAATCTCTCTAAGAAATGTGCCAGAAATGTGTGAATTAATAAACTAAAATGATCATTATTAAATAGTTGTTGTTTTTCAGCCGCCATTCATCGGGCCCGCCCAGGAGGACAACACTGAAACGTGTCTGTTAGCGACCAAGCCCTAATCCCATCAATGATCATACTCAATGTTCAATTTATTTAGACACCTAACTCACGTAACCGACAGTATTAGTTTTCTAAATAAATTTTAAAAAATAATAAACAACGCTTTTTGGGGCACACACTTTTAGGAGATTTACTTTTAGAGGCGTCATGCTACACATATTGTTAATAACTATTGAATATAAATTAAAGGATTGCATTCAAGCCTAGTAAATGAATGAAATAGCAAAACGAGGTATATGGAAGCTTGAACTAGAGAATAGGTTCTCTAGTTCAAGCTTCCACATACTTCGTTTTGCTATTTCATTCATAATAACTATTGAAAGAGTTTTGCAATTTAATTTGACTTTTAAAATTTAAAGTTAGTGGATTGCATGTTTCCCGATTTTTTACCCACAATATTATTATTATCGGTACATCCTAAACTTAATATCATAAATGCGAAGCACAAGTTGGATACTTCTTAAAGGGGAATAACTCTCGTCAACAAGTTTTACTTCTCCCAGATATGAATACAAACAAATCTAAAGTAAGAATTTGTGTTTACAAACAAGGCTACCACACCTTGGGAAATATCCCAAGATCTTGTGAATTCACAACCCGCATTGGGAACCGGGGAATAATTTGGAAATCGGGCAAAAACTTTGGAAATCTTAACAGAGGTAATTTTTTTTTACATATTTCATAATAGGCAGCATTAAAAATAAAAGAGATTAAAGTGAAAATAAAGGAAAATAAATTTTTAGATAACAAGAAAAAAATTAATTAATTGCTTTAATTCTTTTCTGCATATTGAGATTAGTTTTACATTTTAAAACCATTCATAATGAATAATTTATCTTCTGAAATTAAAGTTGATATTGAACAGTATTAAAAAGTTGATGATTGAAGACATTTATTTATTTTTTTTTTGGCTGCGGCTATTAGGATCCGGGATTCAGACCAAGAAAAAAGTGAGAAGTTGGGTTTATTAAAAAATATTTTAAATATTATTGTTGGGTTTGTAAGACAAAATTTGGTATCAAATGAAAGATAATTGAATGGACTATGTGTTTATAACCTTACTTCTTCAGTTTAATTTAAATAAAATACCACAAATGACATCCGAATAGCATTTAGTCTAAAAGGACCCGGGTCCGAAAATTTCAAAGGGACTCATTGTATAATATTAATACGAAGGGGCTATTCGTACCCGGGTACCAGAAGTGAGAGGTTGGGATTAAAAAACTATTTAAAATAATTTTGTTGGTATTGTAAGACAAAATGAGGGTGCGAGTGGCGGCGCTGCGTGTCCGGGGCCATTTTGTGGTGGTTTTCGTGGGGGGGGGGGGGTTTTCGTATCAAAGCTTCCAGGAAGATATTGCAGGCATATTCGTCTTCTTACGCAGTTGTTGGACTCGGCGGATTTAGTTCAGCATATTTCTGAACCAATGCACAGGAGTGGTCATGTCTTGTACTGGGTTCTATCGAGATCCGACAAAGCGGTAATATAGTTTAGTCTGTGAATGTTGACGATATTCTCTTGTCTGATCACTTCATTGTGCGGTTTCCAATAAATATGGCTAGGCCTGCTGCTCAGAGGAAGAAAATTCAAGTTAAGAAGTTCAAGAAGATGGATATGAATTCTTTTCGGAATAGTCTTTGCAAATAATCCCTCGATTCAATCTCTCCTTTAGGCAGTAGGTACTGACTTTCATGAGATGTTCTCTGGAGTGAATGACCTTTTCGGGAAGAAATCAGCACCCCCCTGTTTTGCCTGCCATGAGAAGCAAGCAGGCTGCAGTTAAAATGAGCGACTTTTTCACTTTCAAAATTGAAACAATAAGACAGAGCTTTGAGGAACGCGTTGTGATTTGTCTGCAGTGGAGAATGTCTTTGAAGGCAACCCTCTAGAGGAATTATTTCCAGTTTCACAAGAACAGTTGAGACGATTCGTCATGGCATCTAGACCTACATCTTCTATGGTTGACCCCATCCAAACCAAGATTGTTTTGGACAGTCGAGAAGTCTTAATTCCTGTCCTGGTTAACATTGTGAATAGTAGCTTTTAGTCTGCCACGGTCCCACGTCTCTTCAAGGCGGCGGTCGGTAAGCCTCTGCTTACAAAATGTGGCTTGGACCTAAATGGCTGCAAGAATTTTCGCCCGGTCTCCAACCTGCCCTTTGTATCTAAGATTCTTGAGAAATGTTTGCAGCATTTTAACACTTATAACTTGTTTGATAAGTTTTAATCTGCATATCGACCTGGACACAATTGTGAGACGGCACTGCTCCGTGTCATGAATGATGTTCCTTGTAGTGCTGACCGCGGTGATCTGACACTATTGGTCCTGTTGGACGTCAGTGCTGCTTTGGATATAATTGACCATGAGCTTCTTCTGTCGAGACTTCTGAATGAGGCAGGCATCTCTGGAACTGCACTTAGGGTTTTCTTCTTATCTGCCTGACAGGACATTGTAGTGAATCAAGCATCTTTCATGGACACTTCCGTTACCTGCGGCGTGCCACAGGGCTCAGTTTTAGGACCTATCCTATTCTCCATGTAAACTAGCCAGGTTGGCAGAGTTATTTAGGGTTGTGGTGTATACCGCAAATTATTTGAGGATGACGCGGAACTGTACAAGACTTTCTGCCCTGAACCTTTGGACTGTGCTGCTGCTGTGCAAGCTGTCGATGACTGCTGTCTTGTGATGAAATCATGGATTGCATCAAAAAGACTTAACATTACATGACGATAAGACAGAGGCATTTATATTATGTGGTTCTGATGCCAACATTCGGAAAGGTTGCTATCGATAAAAGTTGGTGCTTCAGAGATCCCCTTGTCCAATACGGTGGTTAAAGACCTTTTTGGCTTCTACACTGACTGACAGCGAACTTACTCATATCAGTTCTATGGTTTGTGGGGTTTACCTCAAGACTAAATTCAGAGACTCCAGAAGGTTCAAGATACTGCAACACGCATTGTATCGCATATAAAGAAATCTGATCACATCACCCCCGTTCTTAAAGATCTCCACTGGCTTCCTGTGAGTGAGCGCGTTGATCACACAAGTCTGTCCCTGGCATTTGCAAAACGAGAGGGGGGGGGGGGTGCAACAACAATATCACTAGGCTTGGAGTCACCCGGTGTGGTACACTCATGGTGTCACCCCCACCTCCGGATTACCCCCCCTCCCACCCCCGACATGCACAGAGTAATTCTTAATCAGATAATACAGAATAGTTTATATTAATTTTGGTTTTTAAATTAAGTCCTACAGCAACAAAATATAAAAGTATGCAAATACAAATATGGCATTTAAATTTAAGGAAACGTTTTAAAAATTAAATGAAACTTCTTTTTTTTTTTTTTTTGGAAGAATAAAATTGTCATTTACAATTAAAGCTTTACTTTTTTGGATGCAAACTTGTCATTTGCTCCACCAAAATCAACATTCTTCTCATTTTTCAATTAACAGCAACAAAATATAAAAGTATGCAAATACAAATATGGCATTTAAATTTAAGGAAACGTTTTAAAAATTAAATGAAACTTCTTTTTTTTTTTTTTTTTGGAAGAATAAACTTGGCATTTACAGTTAAAGCTTTACTTTTTTGGATGCAAACCTGTCATTTGCTCCACCAAAATCAACATTCTTCTCATTTTTCAATTGACAAAATTGAAAGACCAGAAAGCTTGAACTGCCGCATCGTAGATTGCAAATATTTCTTGATAACGTTCAGTTTGGAAAAGCTTCTCACACAAAAATCAATATGTAAATCGTTAGGAAGGACTGTAGGTTATTGAGAAGTATCTTTAAAAAGAACTGTAGGTTATTTGAGAAGTATAGTTAGAAAAAAAACTGTAGGTTATTTGAGAAGCATCGTTAGAAAGAACTGTAGGTTATTAAGTATCGTTAGAAAGAACTGTAGGTTATTGAGAAGTATCGTTAGAAAGAACTGTAGGCTATTTGAGAAGTTTGGGAGAGACTCTAAGTCTAGGAAGTACCATCCAGCTATAAATGAATTCCAAAACTTAAAGTATTGACCAATCTTTGGCTGGTTTGAGATTAATATCTTCTGCTTTCATTGCATGTGCCTTCGCACTCGCAGCCTAGGTGGTATTTGATTTAAAATTTCAGATATGGTAACTCAGCATTGAAAGTTGTCACTTTTGGAGATGTGCACCAGTATCTCAGTTATTTCTGAAATGACACTGACAGCCGACAGTGAACTCACTCTGAAGATTAAAAAAGAAAGTAGATTGTTTTCATTCTGAACTTAAGATAAGAGCATGAAGTCTACTACTACTATGACTATCTGCCACCGTGTAGTGAAAGTCTTATTAACACTCTGTGAGTTTAAGCTGAATTAACTGAAATTATTTTAACTGAATCTGTATAAATATTGGTTGTATTCCGCCAGGGAGAGACTCTTAGAGACGAGATGTGTGACTAGCTTTCTGTGGCATTTGCTAAGTACTAGTACTAGATTAGGGCCCTCTAATAGCTAGCAGTAACCGTAATCATAGCCAAGTACTTTTTTCAATATCACATTTTTTCCAGGAATTTAGTGTTAGTATTCTTTATATTATTGTGAGGATTATATATTGTTAGTATTCTTTATATTATTGTGAGGATTATATGTTGTTATTTTAGACCTTTATTCAGTTCTTTATATGAAGATATTCTGTATCTTTATTCATACTTTTATTCCATGTAATAAAGTACATTTATAGAGCACTGAATTCCTTCCTTTGTGGCCAGAAGTGTGTATAAAATCTACCTTCTCAAATAAATTGAACACCACAGGGGCCATAACACAACATAAGAATATGTCACTACCGTGGATAACTTAATATAAGCAAAATGTCACCTACATTGATCTGAATCCTTAGTCTCATCAACTTATTTAAGTTAAACAACAAAATTTATTCTAATGTCACCCCACTCCCAACAAAAACACACACACAAAAACACCAACTCAACAGGTTGTTTCCTTGGTTGGAAATCTCATTACAATGAGTACCGGTAGTGAGAAAGTGAACAAGTACCAGTTAGTGACTAATTTAGTAAAACTTTAAAAAAAACATTGCAGTAATGACCAAACACATGAAACAATCTTGAAGTCAAAATGTTGGCAGAAAGAAATTTAAATTTAACGCGAGTTCAACAATTTTATTATTATTATTTACATAACAGAAATATGCATGGATTATAATTATACAAATTATTATTCACATTAATTAACAAAACACAATTTCCCATGGGATAACAAACTCATACAATAAATTTAATAATAATCAACATACATTTTAATTGGAAATAATTTAGAAATCTGTAACTATTTATTTTTTGGTGAATTTGTTTATCTGAGCTTCTATGTCTTGCATGCTGTTCAACATCTGTGTCACTTTAACTTCATCAAGTTCAAATCTCACAACTTCTGGTCCCTGCAAAGTAATAGTATATTTTCAAGAATGAAAGCACATTCATGATTGTTCAGCTGAATAATCTCAATACACTACATTCTCCATTTGACTCGATTTTGTGTGCGATAAAATAAAAATTGCATACATTTTTTAATGTCCCAATGTGATATAGAGGATAAAAGGTCACATGTTAAACTTTAAAAAAAAATAAATATTTTTTTATGTTCAGTACAAAGATGCTTACTATAAATAAGAAACTGTAAAACTTATATTACAACATAGCTTAAACACTAATATTACATAGCTTAAAAATCAGCTGTTAACAGGAAAAATTATGTTATGATGTCAATTTGCAAAAGTTCAAACAAACAAGAAGATTTTTTTTAAAATAATAATAATTTTTATACGGTATCCAATAGAACATATGTGATAAAAAATTAATTTAATCATATTCATTTGTTACTGTAGATTAGAATTAGATGTCAATGTAAGATACTAAAAATTCACTACTTTTTTATAAATTTTAAAAATGTCACCTTTGCTTTGTTAAGATTGTCTCCAATGTGAAGTTCCATGATTGCAGAGGGGCTGTTGATTTGTTCAGCATTTCGAGACTGAGTTTTTAGGTCTACACGCCAGGCTACCTTTTCCAAAGTGTTCCCCCACATTGTTTGAGAAACAATGCTGTCATGGATTTTGATTTTGTTTGCTTTCCAGAACTTTCTCAATGCAGCTGCTAATTCATCTGAAAGGGCTCCTTCTTTCTTTTTAGTTTGGGCAGTTAGAAAAGCCTCTAATTGGGTCATATCCATGTCAGCTGATACCAAATTCTATTGATTAGATTTCAAGTAACAAAATTGTTACTTTTTTAAGTTTTTAGAATTAAAGTTATAAATGAGAAACTATAGAAATACAGATATTATGAAAAAAGAAAGAAAAAAAAATCATTTTATATATTTCCAACAATAAATAAGAACTAATGTGACACATAGACACATAGCATAAAAGAAAATCTAGGATCAAATCTAATTAAATAAAGATTATATAGATTAATATAGATTAAATAAATTTCAGATTGTTAATGTAAAAGTATTATGGTTGTTGTTTTAGTTCTGAAAGACAGTTTTTGAATAATAAAAGCCACGTGATAAATAATGTAATAATTTGATTTAAATTCATTGAACACAATTTTTAAAATGATATATGCTGCTTCATTGGTATTAAATTTATAACACTAAATATAACACAGTAAAACAATATTACCCTTACATTAGTTGGCAGAAGGTGCATTTTAGTGAAAGTACCTAAGCTAGGAACAAGCTACTTTTTAGACAGAGGTTGGCCATATATTATATGACAGTAATAATAATAATAATAATAAAGTTCATTTCAAAAACACGCTTTATCCCCAAAGGCTCGAAGCGCGGTACAAAGTCAACAAAAAACAAATCTATAATTTACCACATTTAAAACAAACGCAACACTACAAAAAAAAGTACAAGCATACAATGGCAAAGTCTTTCTAGCCATTTCAACCATACGCAACACAGCCATTATGCATTAACTGGAAAATAAGGTTGTCAATCATCCCAGAAGGTGTTTGCAAAATAGATGTGTCTTTAAATCGGTTTTAAAGGACTTCAGTGTCTGGTTGTTTCTGAGATCGACAGGAAGGGCATTCCAAATTGTTGGACCAGCAAATGCGAAAGTGCGCTTTCCGTTAGTCTCAAGACAAACACGTGGTGTCGAGAGTTTGCCACTATCGGATGAGCGGAGCTCTCTAGTGGGTACATAAGGCGTCAGCAGCTCTTTCAGATAGGACGGCGCCAGGTCATGTAAGCAGCGGTAGCACAAAGTTGCGATTTTGTACTCTATGCGAGCACGCACCGGCAGCCAGTGCAACTCTCTCAGAAGTGTTTTTGCATGGTCGAACTTGCGTTTGCGGAGAACAATGCGAGCCGCATTATTCTGT
>CAXITT010002067.1:5070-23138 GCA_964033795.1 Lymnaea stagnalis
TTAGGGGGGGGGGGGGGGGGGGGGCCCGCGAGGACCAGTCCTTATAATTATTGCTACCCCGAATAAGATATAAATAATGACCACCCCCCCCCCCCCGCGCCCCCGATATCTCTCCACCGATAGCTCGATGCTCCGCCTATGGAGAGCCCGTGCTTTACTATCTCTGAGGCTAACGGCTCTGGTGTACATAAATTAATTAATGATTTTTGGAAACCAAGAGCCATCTCGAGGGCAGGGGTGGCGTGCAGCAGCATGTAGATGGAGGGGGGGGCCCAGGAAAGGAAGCTCTCGCGTTGTGGTGGGGAGCGGAGAGGGTGGCCCCGAATGCCAAAATTAATTTAAATCTTATTTAAAGGAAGCTTAGGAACAAAAAAAAAATATTTACAATAGCCTATATAAAATATACTGAAACGTTCCCCACTCTACCAGTGTTGGCAAGGCATTTTCCAACATGCCAAGAGCCAGCCTTCTTATATGCTCATCAAAGCCATGGCGTATAAACGGGGTGTCGAGGTGGGTGGGGGGAGGGGGTGGGTGGCTGCACTTTTTTTACTCCTTATTCTGAGAGTCGGTATTTTCGGTCACCTGGAGTGGGTTTTAGTTTTTTCTCGTGAAAAGGAGGGGGTGGGGGCAGGGAACATCTTGACCCCTCCCCGGGAGGCACTAACCCTGGCTACTCCACTGGACCAGAACCTTGACTTATAGTAAGATACAAGCCAACCATCCCTCTTGTAGTGACCTAAAGGCTTGGGGCCCCACCCCCTTCTTGCATTGACCTCCGCCCGCCACCCCCCCCCCCCAGATTGTGACGTGAAAGCCAACACCCTTGTCGTCTGGACATGATCCTGACCAGAATCAGCGCACCCCGCAGTTTATTCCTATACAATTAAAAACTTCCACCTGAGCCACTGCTGTTCTTTACTGTCTCTAAAACACAATACAATATCCCCAATACCACCCCCCCTCCCCCAGTATATCATGTACCCGGTGTTTAAACGCCATTAGAGAGACTCGATTTTTCCTTCCAAACTTCCTCCACGCATTGTGTGTTGTTGCATCACACCCCCCTCCCCCCTCCACCCAACTCGTCTACCGTGCATGTTACTTGTAGGCCTACAGGAAAATAAACAAAGCATCGCCCAACATTTAAGAAGAGACAGACACAAAAATAAATAGATAAAATGAAGCAAGTTGAGAGTCACTGACTTGAAAACAAAAACACGGCAGTGCTCGGGGCTTAGGTCAGCGGTTCTCAGCATGGATTTTTCCTTTCATGAACTA
Source organism: Lymnaea stagnalis (assembly GCA_964033795.1). Lineage (NCBI taxonomy): Eukaryota > Metazoa > Mollusca > Gastropoda > Lymnaeidae > Lymnaea > Lymnaea stagnalis. Next base: position 6,352 of record CAXITT010002067.1, read on the forward strand.
CCGTGGTCGGCATGCCATTGATCCCCTGTTGGCAGTCTCTATAAGACCTGACATTTTTAAGTTAACCAAACATTTCAACTTTTCTACATTCCAAGCGACAACAACCCCCCCCCCCCAACCCACTTTTTTTTTTTTAACAGTAGTTGCGAGTCACAATTTAAGGATCCCTGGGAAGAAAATAAGACCGGCGAAAGAGAGCGCATTGTAAGTTCCTCACGTTTCATAACCGTTAAATAGTCGTGAAACCCTGGGTCGATACCGTTAAATAAGTGTGAAACCCTGGGTCGATACCGTTAAATAGTCGTGATACCCTGGGTCGATACCGTTAAATAAGTGTGAAACCCTGGGTCGATACCGTTAAATAGTCGTGATACCCTGGGTCGATACCGTTAAATAAGTGTGAAACCCTGGGTCGATACCGTTAAATAGTCGTGAAACCCTGGGTCGATACCGTTAAATAGTCGTGATACCCTGGGTCGATGCAGGGGCGCTACTGAGTAGATGACTTTGGGCGGGCCTGAGGGGCTTGTGACGCCACACAAATGATACTTGATCATTGGTAACTAATATAATCTCATTATTAATCACCGAAAGACTTTAAAAAAAAAAAAATTGAAACCAAAAAAGGTTTATCAACTTTCAAAAACATGAAAAATCAACTTTCACAAACATGGAACATCAACTTATACACACGTGGAATATCAACTTAAACACACACGGGAGATCAGCTTTCACAAACATGGAATATCAACTTTCACAAACTTGGAATATCAACTTTGCCAAACATGAAATATCAACTTTCTCACATTTGGTATATCTTCTTCGACCAACAAGGAATATCCACATTCACAAATATGGAATATCAACTTTGATAAACATGCAATATCAACTTTCCCCACATATAGAATATCAACTTTGATAAACATGCAATATCAACTTTCCCCACATATGGAATATCAACTTTGATAAACATGCAATATCAACTTTCCCCACATATGGAATATCAACTTTGATAAACATGCAATATCAACTTTCCCCACATATGGAATATCAACTTTCACAAACATAGAATATCAACTTACACAAATGTAAAAAACAACCCAACGTATTGCCACAAAACACGCCCACGTATTATAACACCACTTCCCACAGCCAAACAAAGGAATATGGCTAAACATATGATGACAAGAAAAGGGAATATTCCCCAAAACATATGACTTTCAAGAAAACATGATTATAAAAAAACAAAAACAAACATCATGATTATGAAAAAAAAACGTGATTATGAAAAAGCGGTGCTCATCCGCCAACACTCACGCAAACATCATCAGCCCTTGAGATTTACGTAACAGAATAAAACAGACAACACTAGATACATCCCAGATAAGAAAGCCAAAATGAGAAAAGTGGAGGGGTGTGATGGGGAGGAGTGAGAGGGGGGGGGGAAGGTTGTGCGGGGGGACGGGGGGAGAGGGGGGGTGGGGGGGGGGGGGGGGGGGGGGGGGGGGGAGGGTTGTGCGGTGGGACGGGGTGAGAGGGGGGGTGGTGGTGGTGGAGGGGACGCTATTGAATGTTCAGCTTAGCGAACCGGGCTGAGAAGCCAAGCGCCACAGATATATTTTTTATACGTATATTTTAGCGCATATTTTGAGCCGGTAATCTAAGCGAGGCGCCAGGAGACATTACCTGACTGCGCGCCCCATTCGTCTTCATTGCGATAAAACACTAAGCAGCGATGAACAGCTTGGCAGGGGCGGCGCGGGCTGAATCAACGCGAGAGCCGTGGGGCGGGGGTAGGGAATAGATTAAGAGGAATTGCCGGATGATGAAAAGGGTGGAGTTTGTGTGTGTGTGTGTGTGTGTCAGTGCCCCCCCGAGGGGGGCGGGAATATCCTTTTCAAAAAGGGGCATCTGGGATATGTGGGGACATCTGAGGTTTGTGTCTGCCTTTCTGCAAGAATCTTTACTATGTCTGATGTTTTGTAATGTTGCACTTTTTTGTTTTTGTTTGTTTGTTTGTTACTAAAAATAAAGGCATCGAAAGATTACTCCAAAGAATTCGAAGATTATGGATTTTTTTTACAAAAATATGGTCGCACAAAAGAAAGTGGGGGAAAAATAAATATCTGAACTACGTGGATAAAGAGACCTCTATAGAGAAATGCGAAAAGTTGGCATGATGTGTGGAACATGACGATGTCTGGAACATGACGATGTCTGGAACATGATGATGTCTGGAACATGATGATGTCTGGAACATGATGATGTCTGGAACATGATGATGTCTGGAACATGATGATGTCTGGAACATGATGATGTCTGGAACATGGTGATGTCTGGAACATGATGATGTCTGGAACATGATGATGTCTGGAACATGATGATGTCTGGAACATGATGATGTCTGGAACATGATGATGTCTGGAACATGATGATGTCTGGAACATGATGATGTCTGGAACATGATGATGTCTGGAACATGATGATGTCTGGAACATGATGATGTCTGGAACATGATGATGTCTGGAACATGATGATGCGATCAAGACTTACATTTCAAGATCACGTTTTCGCAGCTTCATTATTAACAGAGATTTTTTGTTTTTGTTTTAAAGGCTCCGTTTATGCTTATAATGCTACAGACGACAATCTTGTGTAGAGATGGCTGACCTGGGTTAGTATAGTCATGAATCCCTCACAAGGCCCAGCTGATATCTTCACAATTGAGAATGGGAGCGCAGACATCCTTAATCGACCGAGGACATTAAGAAAAAATAATTACAAAAATCTACATGTATTTTAGAGTTCTTTATTACAAAAAATCTACATGTATTTTAGAGTTCTTTATTACAAAAATCTACATGTATTTTAGAGTTCTTTATTACAAAAAATCTACATGTATTTTAGAGTTCTTTATTACAAAAATCTACATGTATTTTAGAGTTCTTTATTACAAAAAATCTACATGTATTTTAGAGTTCTTTATTACAAAAATCTACATGTATTTTAGAGTTCTTTATTACAAAAAATCTACATGTATTTTAGAGTTCTTTATTACAAAAATCTACATGTATTTTAGAGTTCTTTATTACAAAAAATCTACATGTATTTTAGAGTTCTTTATTACAAAAATCTACATGTATTTTAGAGTTCTTTATTACAAAAAATCTACATGTATTTTAGAGTTCTTTATTACAAAAATCTACATGTATTTTAGAGTTCTTTATTACAAAAAATCTACATGTATTTTAGAGTTCTTTATTACAAAAATCTACATGTATTTTAGAGTTCTTTATTACAAAAAATCTACATGTATTTTAGAGTTCTTTATTACAAAAATCTACATGTATTTTAGAGTTCTTTATTACAAAAAATCTACATGTATTTTAGAGTTCTTTATTACAAAAATCTACATGTATTTTAGAGTTCTTTATTACAAAAAATCTACATGTATTTTAGAGTTCTTTATTACAAAAATCTACATGTATTTTAGAGTTCTTTATTACAAAAAATCTACATGTATTTTAGAGTTCTTTATTACAAAAATCTACATGTATTTTAGAGTTCTTTATTACAAAAAATCTACATGTATTTTAGAGTTCTTTATTACAAAAATCTACATGTATTTTAGAGTTCTTTATTACAAAAAATCTACATNGGGGGGGGGGGGGGGGGGGGGGCTCTCGGGCGTTTGATTCAAGAGTTTCTGTGTTGCCGATGGCCCAGTTGTACAGTGAAGGCAGTGTACTGTTTCAATGTTTCAAAACTGACGGTACTGGACTTTTGGGGCGTCCGATGATACGGCAATTACAATACAAACTGGTCTGTCGGGTCGTCCTGTGGTACAGCGGTACAAAACTTGGCTGTGAGGGCGTCCTGTGGTACAGCGGTGCAAAACTTGGCTGTGATGGCGTCCTGTGGTACAAAACTTGGCTGTGAGGGCGTCCTGTGGTACAGCGGTACAAAACTTGGTTGTGAGGGTGTCCTGTGGTACATCGGTACAAAACTTGGCTGTGAGGGCGTCTTGTGGTACAAAACTTGGCTGTGAGGGCGTCCTGTGGTACAGCGGTACAAAACTTGGCTGTGAGGGCGTCTTGTGGTAAATGGTACAAAATTTGTCTGTCAGGGCTTCCTGTGGTACAGCGGTACAAAACTTGGCTGTGAGGGCGTCTTGTGGTACAAAACAGAACTTACAACACAACCGAGGAACAACTAATGCACTACAGTACAAATCAACTTGATGCCTAATGATGCCTAATGATTACGTTTAAGGAAAAACAACACTCTCAAATATAATCGATCGACGGCTCGGGGGTGGGGGGGGGGGGGGGAAAGGGGTGCACCATACCTATAACTTTGCATAACAGTGTTATTCTTACTTAATTGATGTCTCTCTTTTCGCTAACTACCCCTCCCCTCCCTGACCTATTACCCATCTTGACCCACTACCCCCCTTCCTTGACCTACTACCGACCTTCACCTACGCTAATCAACATTTTAATGGCTCGAATTTTCTTTACCAATAAACGAATGTTTGGAGAAAAAAAAACAAAGAAAAAAACAACAACAACAAAAAAACCAACAACACTTTGTACAAAATGTCGCAATAGTTTAGCAACTGGGGCCTCGTTTGGGTCAATACCAATGTTAAACTACATGGGGCGGAAACAAACAAAAAAAAAAAAAAAAAAAAAACAACAACAACAAAAAAACCAACAACACTTTTTACAAAATGTCGAAAAAGTTTAGCAACTGGGGCCTCGTTTGGGTAAATACCAATGTTAAACAACATGGGGCGGAAACAAAAAAAAAAAAAAAAAAAAGAAGATGTCAGCTACTTGTCTTTATGAAACTTTTAATTTGGAGAACTCTCGCGTTAAACGGCCAACACCAACAAAGAGAAACAAAACAACAACCAAAAAAACCCGGATGATTAATCCCAACAGCGGCGTGATCGCCGGAGAAAGTTGTTTGGCGCAGGGGCGGCGACTGTCGGTGTCGGGTAATTCGGTGGTGTTATTAGTTCCGAGATTGGGTTAAGCTCTAAGTCAATTGATGGCAGACGCGAGGGACGCACGGATCAGACGACATGTTGATAACGTGGATGATCCCCGGAGTGACGGATGATGGCAGATGTTTGAGGATGTCTCGCGAGGGCGCGCACGAGGGGTGGGGGGGTAGAGAGGGGGAAATGAGAGGTAAGGGGGTAGGGAGTACAGCCAGTCAGGAGGTACAACACGACCGAGTGAGAGGGGAAGATCAGATCTTAACTGTACTTAACATCTTAGTTTTAGCTTAGGGAGGACTGGGGGGGGGGGAGTAAGGGTTAGCGACATAAGTGAAGTTAGGGGTGGTGGGNGTGGGGCAATCCGTGGGTCAAAGGAAACATGGGGACCACTGAGAAACAACCTGTTTTTATGCGTGCTAGATTTAGAAGAGTCGATTTTCATTTTATATAACTCTATCCGTTATCTTATCCTATGTTTTTCTCCTCATCCTCATTCCCGAGATAACAATTTAGCAATCCTATTATTTATGCGTTTTGTAAAAGAAAATAAAAAAAAATGAAACATAGTGTTTCAAACATCTGCCAGTCTTTATAGATACTGGATGGCTATGAATTACAAGACAAAAGGGAAAAAAAAAGAAGAAGAAGAAGAGTAGGTGGATGGGGCTACTACAGAAAAATAGAGCAACACAACATTGCCTACGGGTCAAGGTAAACCATTGGTTAACTTACCTTTATAGCATTGGTTAACTTACCTTTATAGCATTGGTTAACTTACCTTCATAGCATTGGTTAAATTACCTTTAAAGCATATCTTAATTTAAAAATTAAAAAAAACTCCAACATTTAAAGGACAACATTAAATCATTAGAAATGTTGGGTGGGGAATGCTAACCATCTTCACAGACTTCAACGGTTCCTAAAAGTCGTCTCACCTTTACTGGTGTCCACAAGACTCCCGTCCGCTGTCTGAAACACCACGTACGCCGACGGTGAACTCTCTGGTGGTTCACAGGTCAAGGTCGCATACCCTCCATCCGGTACCACAACCCTGACGTCCTGCCCAGGGAGAAATCCAGACAGTACTGAAAAGAAGAAGAAAAAAAAGTTAAATTACACATACATATGAGGGCGTGCCTTGTCTCAAAGTAATACATGACACATACATGAGGGCATATCTAGTCACAGTAATACATTGCACATACTTGAGGGCATATCTTTTCTGAATGTAATACATTGCAGTTACATATGAATGCATATATTGTCACAATGTAATACATTGCAGTTCCATATGAATGCATATATTGTCACAATGTAATACATTACATTTACATATGAATGCATATATTGTCACAATGTAATACATTACATTTACATATGAATGCATATATTGTCACAATGTAATACTTTACATTTACATATGAATGCATATATTGTCACAATGTAATACTTTACATTTACATATGAATGCATATATTGCCACAATGTAATACATTACATTTACATATGAATGCATATATTGCCACAATGTAATACATTACATTTACATATGAATGCATATATTGCCACAATGTAATACATTACATTTACATATGAATGCATATATTGCCACAATGTAATACATTACATTTACATATGAATGCATATATTGCCACAATGTAATACATTACATTTACAGTACCCCAGGATTGAGAATTCAATTAAAAAACAAGAAAATCGGAACAAATAATTGTCCCTTGTTTCATCATCCTATCAAGGCCCAGAGAGTCCTCAAGGGCTCTAACCGCGTTGCGACGCGGACGCCGTCATCAATTATCCACCCATGTACTCATCAATTAATACAAAGAACCCATACCGTTGGACCAGAGCATCATCAGACCAGACAAATAATCCACTGATCACGTGACGGTACTGGGAGCGATTCATCTTGTTGCGGCCCAAGCGTACGTAGTACGCGTCCCGTCCCCGGGATTCCAGACCCCCCGCCCCTCGTTCCCATGGAGCGTCTCATGGCTTTCGGTAATTAATCTTGTTTAGTCCGCGGCTGGAGAAAATGGCAGGTCATCATAGTCGCAGTCAGCGGAGAGACATCTTCGCCTGAACCTGGCCAACATTCACTCCTACATCAACTACACCTGTATTGTGGACCTGACCAATCAGTTGAATAGTTTAACCCACTTTAGTCATAAAATGTAACCCAGATTTTTAGTCATACAATTTAACCCAGATTTTACTCCCATAAATATAAAGTACCCCACTTTTTAGTCACATAATTAACCCACTTTTTTAGTCAAATAACGCAGCGGTCCCCAAATGGCGGTCCATGGACCTTCACCGGTCCGCATGCCTAACGCTGCCGTCCCCATAACATAAATATTTATTGTCAAATAGAAATAAAAGTATAAGAATAAATCATGCACCGGTCTCTGGTAAAATTTCGAAACTTTTTCACCAGTCCGCCAAACTTAAAAGTTTGGGAACCACTGATAAAACGGATGCCCATTTTCATTCCCCACTTATAGTCATACAATGGACACCACTTATAGTCATACAATGGACACCACTTACAGTCATACAATGGACACCACTTATAATCATACAAAGGACACCACTTACAGTCATACAATGGACACCACTTACAGTCATACAATGGACACCACTTACAGTGATACAATGGACACCACTTACAGTCAAACAATGGACACCACTTATAATCATACAAAGGACACCACTTACAGTGATACAATGGACACCACTTACAGTCATACAATGGACACCACTTACAGTCATACAATGGACACCACTCACCACTTATAGTCATACAATGGATCCCGATTTCGTCAGAAGTTTTCAAGCAGATTAGAAGACTAAAATATCTTAAAAATAATAAGTAGTCACACTTGAGAGGATTCCATGGAATTAACCAAAACCTCATAGTTACACAACTCCGCGGAATCCCAGGATAAGAAACACCGATGTTATCCCAATGTAGAGCGCCATTTTGTTCAGTGTCACATAGGGTATTGTAGAAAACTACTCTAATCACTAACTTTTCTATCTGAACCATTTTAAAGACGTATCGAATGGACTTTCTCAAGACAAAGCGTTATGCTCTGATGAAATCTAAGTGATCTTTAGTCTTTTAATGGGACAAACGATGTCGGGGGCGTCACCCTTCACATTTATTTACAGTCAAGTGATAAAGTTCAGGAGCCGGCCAATCCTTAAAGTCTACCCAAAACCCACTGGGCAATAGCAGTATGCATCTCTAAGCAATTTTACAAAATATCGTATTTATGAAACCCGAGTTGGTCTCAGCTCAAAATATTTTACGCCGATTTTGTTTTAAAATTGAATGTTCACTTTTTTATTTTTATTAATTTTTTTTTTAAATATGCGGGGAAAATGTTTATATTTGAAGGGAGTTTGGGGGAGGGGGAAAAAAGGGTAGGGAAGGGTAACAGGTTTAAAAACGCTTTGCCTTCAAGTCTGCTCAAATTTCACTTGATGTATTTTTAGAAAAATATAGCTTCAGCTCGACGGGGTGAGGGGTCTGGAACCGGAAGCCCGAACAGGTTCAGGGGGTGTGGGGGTGGACGAATGGGGGTTGTGTGTGGGGGGAAGGGGGAGGTGGCGTCCTCAGACTGCTCCACAATATGCAACTTCCGGTATCGCCTTGACTTTTGGAGAATTAAAAAATACAATATTTTCACAAAGATGGGAATCGGAACCTTTACGTCAGATGCTACAACCCCAACAACGAGATGATTGTGACTTTGGCACAACTTTTGTGTTTGTTCATTTCTTTCTCTAGCTTGGTGGATAAGCAATTCAGCAATCAATTTAGTGTTTAGCTATTACCCTTTCTCCAAAGATGTTCTCGGGTTTCGTCTCGAAGATGTCTTTGGTTTCGTTTCGAAGATGTCTGAGGTTTCGGCTCGAAGATGTCTAAGGTTTAGGCTCGAAGTTGTCTAAGGTTTCGTTTCCAAGATGTCTAAGGTTCATTTCCAAGATGTCTAAGGTTTCGGCTCGAAGATGTCTAAGGTTTCGGCTCGAAGATGCCTAAGGTTTTGGCTCGAAGATGTCTAAGGTTTCGGCTCGAAGATGTCTAAGGTTTTGGCTCGAAGATGTCTAAGGTTTCGCCTCGAAGATATCTAATGTTTCGTTTTCAAGATTCTAAGGTTTCGGCTGGAAGATGTCTAAGGTTTCGGCTCGAAGATGTCTAAGGTTTCGTCTCGAAGATGTCTAAGGTTTCGTCTCGAAGATGTCAAAAGGTTTCGTCTCGAAGATGTCAAAAGGTTTCGGTTCCAAGATGTCTAAGGTTTCGTCTCGAATATGTCTAAGGTTTCGGTTCCAAGATGTCTAAGGTTTCGTCTCGAAGATGTCTAAGGTTTCGGTTCCAAGATGTCTAAGGTTTCGGCTCGCATGTGTTCTTAAGCTTCGGCTCGTCCCTCCCTCAGACGTTTGCGTATTCTTGCCCTCCTGTATTGTCGTTCACCTCTACATCGCTTCCACCAAAATATTGCCAACCCTTTCTCTTTTCTACTGTCGCTGGCAGATTTTCATCCACAAAGAACACCGTCACCGGGAGAATACTCCCCACCCCCCCCCGGTCCAACCCCGGGAAAGTGTTCAGGACGAGCCAACGATCTGTCTTACTCGGGCCGCCAGTAGAAAAACCGGATCTGAGTTTTACAGTGCGGTTTAGTGAACAGGAGCTAAGTTTATTCAGTGTGGTGTGTGTGCCGCGTCAAAGCGCCGCTTTTACTCTGAATCAGGCGTGCTGCAGCTCGAAATGTAATGCAGGTCATATCACATAATGAGCAAAACAACTACTGCGAGCCTCAGTGAAATAGGATTCGTGGGATGCATATGGGAACAAATAGGTACACAAATCATATGAGAAACTAAATCTATGTAGTGGCGTAGCCTTTCAAGTCTATTAGATTCGCAAACAACTTCAAAACATGTCATATGAAAAAAAAACAAAACAACAACAACAAACACATTTTTTTTAAATAAAAAAAAAATAATTCAACTGTATTGCCAACGCTCGTCAATATTAACAATGTGTGTTTATATCATGACAGGGAGTCTATAGGATATCATTGGAGGTACCATACTATGGTCTGTTCATTGAAAGGTACACCATGCAAACACCGACCAGAGGGGAGCGGGGGATCAAGGTGGTTGCCGGCGCCTAGTAGAGGCCGAATAGCAAAACAAAAGAAACTGCAAGAGTCCCGTCAACTTCTCAGTGAGATGTTGGATGTTCTGGCCGTGGCATGTTGGATGTTCTGGCCGTGGCATGTTGGATGTTCTGGCCGTGGCATGTTGGATGTTCTGGCCGTGGCATGTTGGATGTTCTGGCCGTGGCATGTTGGATGTTCTGGCCGTGGCATGTTGGATGTTCTGGCCGTGGCATGTTGGATGTTCTGGCCGTGGCATGTTGGATGTTCTGGCCGTGGCATGTTGGATGTTCTGGCCGTGGCATGTTGGATGTTGCGGACGGGAATGCTTTGGCCGTGGGATGTTGGACGTTGTGACCGTGGGATGTTGGATGTTGCGGCCCTAAATTGTAACAAGGCGATGTGTAGGTCCGCGGACCTGGCAGTGGACGCAAGGTCGTCAAATAAACACTTCTGGATGGTGGTTTCCGCCCTGACACATGACAGGAATGAACATATGACAGTTATGGAATAGGTGGGCCAATAGATTTGACATATAAAAACTATGAGACCAGGACGTTTGTTCCATCGTTTCTAGACAGTGAACTCATCCCCGTCATAGAACCGTGGTAAACGGGGAATCTGATGTTGAAATGTGGGACCAATCACCGGCCCGGCTCTCGCCATTGTGACGATAATCTATTTGTTCAAGCTATGTTTCAGCCCAAAGTTCCATTCGCCTGCGCTTCCTTCCGAGACAGTTCATAACTGAGCCACAGTGACAGCTGTGCATAAATACAGGGTGTTGGGAGGGGGGTGGGGGGGGGGGCTGGCTGACGGGAAATCCTACGAAGCTCCAGGTAGGGGGGTGGGGGGGGGGGGGGGGGGGGGGGGGGGGGGGGGGGGGGGGGGGGGGGGGGGGGGTTGGCTGACGGGAAATCCTACGATGCTCCAGGTGTTTGTGTCTATGTTTAGTCAGTTGAACCGAGACAATATGAATCTCAGCATGTCGACCTCGGTACAACGCAAAGATCACGCAGACGTCTATGCCGTTAGCATGCCAGAAGCGCCCTGGTGGATGAGACGGTAGCTTAACTTAATAGCCAGTGGCCATTTCGTAACTATTAGGGTCTAGAAAACGTAACCAGCTGGTTAAGTCCGCTAAATGACCCGGTGACCTGGTGTCGGTGTTCGGGAAAACTCGCCTGACCCGGTGTCAACCGAACGTCGCGGTGGGAGCGTTATCCACTATAGTGTACCTAGGGCACGTGCTGTATTATATTTGTTGTCATTCATTCATTAAGTGCTAGAGTGGGTCATAAGAAGTGGACATAAATTTGAATACAGTTCTTAAAAAACAATTATAAAAAAAAATTAACTTTTATAGCGACTTAAGTATTAAAGTATCGTTTTGAAGTAAAAAGAGAATTATTTTTTAAGACCCGATATTGTTAAATAAACTATATATTAGTGATTAAAACCGAATTGAAGTGTTAAGTCAAACTTGTGTTTGCTATCTGTTCACGTGGGTTGAAGTGTTAGGTCAGACTTGTGTTTATTATGTGTTCACGTGGGTTGAAGTGTTAGGTCAGACTTGTGTTTATTATGTGTTCTCGTGGGTTGAAGTGTTAAGTTAAACTTGTGTTTCCCATGTGTTCTCGTGGGTTGAAGTGTTAAGTAAGACTTGTGTTTACCATGTGTTCACGTGGGTTGAAGTGTTAAGTCAAACTTGTGTTTACCATGTGTTCACGTGGGTTGAAGTGTTAAGTAAGACTTGTGTTTACCATGTGTTCACGTGGGTTGAAGTGTTAAGTCAGACTTGTGTTTACCATGTGTTCACGTGGGTTGAAGTGTTAAGTCAAACTTGTGTTTCCCATGTGTTCACGTGGGTTGAAGTGTTAAGTCAGACTGTTTCCCATGTGTTCACTGGGGTTGAAGTGTTAAGTCAAACGTGTGTTTCCCATGTGTTCACGTGGGTTGAAGTGTTAAGTCAAACTTGTGTTTCCCATGTGTTCACGTGGGTTGAAGTGTTAAGTCAAACTTGTGTTTCCCATGTGTTCACGTGGGTTGAAGTGTTAAGTCAGACTTGTGTTTCCCATGTGTTCACGTGGGTTGAAGTGTTAAGTCAAACTTGTGTTTCCCATGTGTTCACGTGGGTTGAAGTGTTAAGTCAGACTTGTGTTTATTATGTGTTCACGTGGGTTGAAGTGTTCAGTCAGACTTGTGATTGCCGTTTTAACTGAGTTACTCTAAAGAATATAAAAAAATCCCTCACCATAAGTCTGCAGTGGAATATCTATAGAATTGTTTTGTATGTAGCGACTGGGCGAAAAAGTTGTGGCGATATTTCTACCCCACACCCAACCAAAAGTGAAATACAATTGTAAATGGCGGTGGCAGAGGGGTGTACACCAATAAAACTGGTGAAAAATGGTCATCGCCGAAATTTAACTACCCCCCCCCGGCCTTGCCTCCATCTTTTGGCCAAGGAGTACCACTTTAAGAAAGGAATTAATTTGATTTGAACCCATGTAAACTTGTGAACCCAAGTACACTTGTGAAACAATGTACACTTGTGAACCCATGTACACAAAAGTGTACGCACCGCCCGTTGCGCCATTGCCTACAACCATGGAAGACAGTTTGAGACCCTTGCTTGTGCCCCCTCGTTTCCTTGTCTGACACTTCCCTTGGTATTTATTGGAAGAGGCGCCTCTCTGCGCCCCAGTGCCAGATCGCGGTCAGCTAGTTTAGGGTGCAAGAGGAGGAGGAGGGGGTGGGAGGAGGCTCGAACGGGCTTGTCGCATCCGAACTGTACGTTTCTCAGAACTTCTCAGCGGCGGATCAACTGCAATTACTACCTCAGGACCAGATGGGGGGCCTGCGTACTGCCATTTGAGCTGTGACTTAAGTTGCCATAACTGGTTTTAATGTTTGTCACAAATAATTGTGTTGCTACTAACCCCCCCCCCCCTCCCCACAAAGTCCTCGTGGATAAATAAATAAGCAAAAAAAAAAAATTCTCCTTAGTCTAACCAGAAATCTCAACAGCCAGCAAATTTGAACTTCGAACTTTCTACCATCCACTAACTTCTAACACCAACTACCAGTGGAATCGATCCGATCTAAGAGCCGCCATGTTTCTTCCGTTTGAATTATTTTTTTTTGACACTGCCACTTTTTTTTAACAAACAGTAGGAAGCTTTTGGTCGACACGTTGGCTATGGTTGTCTCAATTTAAGCCTCAAATATGATTGACATTGAGTTTATTGCTACAGGGTCAAAAAAAAAAAATATATATATATATATATTTAAAATGTCGGTTTGAGGGGCGGGCGAGGGAAGGGTCCATAACTTTCAACACTCCCCTGCCCATTTTGAACTGATTAAAACACTTGACAAATGGTCTTCTTTGCCGACGGAATTGATAGATGAGAGGAAAAGCATGACGGGGATCAACCGAGATACGCGGCACCGGCCATACGATACCAACTACGGGCCAGGGAGAGGGTGGAGGGAGGGAGGGAGAGAGGAGGGGGATTGGCACGATGTTCCGGGCATGGAGAAGTGGACCAAGTGTTGGTCCATCTGGACAAGTACTCAGCCAATTTGCCCTCAGCGTGAGACCGCCTCTCAGACAGGTCCAACGCCATGTTTCATGTCTAGGCTTGACTAAGATTGACCGCCGGGGGGGGGGGGGGCAGCGGTTCAGAGTGGCCAGCGGTCAAAGTGGCCCATTTGATTTATTGGGCCCACTGTCACAGTTGTTATTGATAAGAGTTTCACCAGTGAAGTTCCAATAGAAGCACTATCTTAATGCCATATCTAATCTAAATGTTACATCTAATCTAAATGTTATATCTAATCTAAATGTTATATCTAATCTAAATACCATATTTAATCTAAATGCCATATCTAATCTAAATGCAATATGTAATCTAAATGCAATATCTAATCTAAATGCGATATGTCATATAAATGCCATATCTAATCTAAATGCCATATCTAATCTAAATGCCATATTGTTGCATTCATCATGGTTCATAATTGTGTACCCAAATATACAAATTGGTAGTTTTATTTCTATGAAAATCATCACGCTACTGGCTTCACCAGCAGCACAAGAGATAAAGATAGAAGAAAACAAACCACCTGCAACATCTCAACCACAGCAACTACTTCATACACATTCATACTGAATCGGTCGTCAACGTTATGTCCTCAGCAAAGGTAACTGTACGGTCGCTGGCCGACTTGCAACCTTTATGATACTCCATCGGCAGCTTCGGTCCCCGGTGACCGCCTCTGTCGCCACTCTCTTCACACCCTGGGACAGAAGCGGTTCGACTTTTGGAGATGATGTCAGGAGTCGTCAAACGTTCACTTCCAAGGCAATGGCAGCCATGTCCTGGTCCCGCGGTGACCTTGAAAGCGTCCTCAATTTTACACTAGAAGTTCCTAACGTATGGGTGACATAAAAGTCCCTCAGATATGGGTTACATACATTTGGTTCATTACTGACACAGAAGTCCCTCACACATGGGCTACATACATTTGGTTCATTACTGACACAGAAGTCCCTCACATATGGGTTACATACATTTGGTTCATTACGGACACAGAAGTCCCTCACATATGGGTTACATACATTTGGTTCATTACGGACACAGAAGTCCCTCACATATGGGTTACATACATTTGGTTCATCCTCTAAACTACACCTCTTTCATAAATGGGTCAACCACGTACATTTTTCAAATTTACATAAGTATGGAAAATAGGGGGGGGGGGGAATGACCTTAAACCGTTGACTTACGATAGCTTCAATTTAATGAGAACCCAAGATCTATTTTTAGAACTTTTGTATGTTGAATGACAATCACCCCTAAGGGAATAGCTCGGGACCCCAATCAGCCTGGGGCACTCAACGAAATAAAATGAATGCCTTCGCACCTGACACGGGAAGGGGGGGGGGGGCAACATTTCAATGGGTTAGCTAAAAGAAGGGGAAAAAATGCCCGTATGTACGCTGTTACCCCTATCACCAAGCTCTGGAATAACAGCATTCGGGGGTCTGCATCGGATTGGAGACACTCGGGCGGGATCGCCAGTCAAAATGATTTGGTAAACAACGCACTTTAGTACCATCCGGATGTTAGCACATTCACCTGTTCAATGGAGGTACACTATTAAATATTCGGAGGCCCATAACGGTTTTAGGTTATAAATATCAACGTATTGAATTATTATGTTTTGAAAATGACATACCTTAATGAAATATTTATTAATGTATGAAAATGTCGGTCTTGTCGAAGAGAAGAGCAACGTATCTCTTTCTCTTTCTCTCTCTCTTCCCACCCCTTATTGGATCTGAACATTAGCTTTTAGATGCCTGGAATACCCGGTTCCTAAATGCAGGGTTGCGACCAGGCACGGGGCAAAGAAAGTTTGGGAAACACTGCTTTAGACATAAACAATCAATTTATTTGTACAACCATTTATACTGGTATTTGCATTGCAATTTATATTGGTATTTGCATTGCCATTTATATTGGTATTTGTATAGCCATGTATACTGGTCTTAATCTGTAAAGAACAACACATCGTCTATATCGTTGTATTCCTAAAGTTTTATTTAATGAGGGAGGGGGGGGGATACAATGGATACCCCCCAATGAAGAAGAGATTTCAAAGAAACTCTTTCCTCATTACACACACAAAACGGCAAAGGGACCCCCCCTCCCCCATCAATGGGTTCCCAGTTGTCCAAACAGGATGCCAAAGCCCCAAGACAACTGTCGCACATCAATGGAACATTGCCCCCCCCCCACCCTTACCCACGCGCCAGCAACACTGATGTTAATTCTTTCTACATACCAGGCTTGGACAACACCGCTGGCTGGCTGATGATGGTTCCAAGGGACGTGGTCGCCGTGCACCTGTACTCCCCATCGTAGCCGGCAGCCTCCCTGGCGTGGTGGAAGTGGAGGTCCGAGCCCAGGATGTGTAAGCCCGCGTGACGTCGCTCGTCCAGGGGCTGCCCGTTGTACAGCCATCGAATCTGGGCGTCCGTGGGGATGGCCGAGCATTTCAGCGTCACTGGGGCATGGTGGGAGATAACCTGGGAGTAAGGGAGCTCAGTGAATTCCGGGAACTCTTCTGTGAACAAACAAAGAAAAAGAAATTGACATTTAAAAAAACAACAACACTTTAAATATGTAAAATACTTTTAAAAAATAGATTAAAAAAAAAAAAAGAATTCCAGATGGCCCTCCATATCTCCTCCACCTATGCTTAGTTGTATGGACTCTAGATGTGTTCTTTTGTGTGCAATAGGTGCGTACGACGGGGGAAGAAGCGAATGGGAGCGCACCACGTCGCGCAATGGGAGCGGGGCGGACAATATCCATTCGGGGATTATTATATAATATTTTAAGTTGTTGGGATCTATATTACAAATAACTAGGAAATATATTTACCATTTCCGCAAAAAAAAAAGAGGGGGGGGGGGGGGGTGGGGGTGGGTCCGCCAAAATTTAAGGTTCGGGGTTTCATTTTTCAGATGTCTAGTGTTTACAATTTCTCATTTCCATCGATTTAAATTTTAAAAA
>CAXITT010002069.1:5591-19485 GCA_964033795.1 Lymnaea stagnalis
TGTCTATTCATTCATCCACTCATGGCAATGAGTGTCTATTCATTCATCCACTCATGGCAATGAGTGTCTATTAATTCATCCACTCATGGCAATGAGTGTCTATTCATTCATCCACTCATGGCAATGAGTGTCTATTCATTCATCCACTCATGGCAATGATTGTCTATTCATTCATCCACTCATGGCAATGAGTGTCTATTCATTCATCCACTCATGGCAATGAGTGTCTATTCATTCATCCACTCATGGCAATGAGTGTCTATTCATCCAGCCACTCATGGCAATGAGTGTCTATTCATTCATCCACTCATGGCAATGAGTGTCTATTCATTCAGCCAAGTCTACCGCTTGGTCACAGAACAGCCCTACCAAAAGTAATAGTCTTCCAATCAACAAACACTCCACGGTTCGATACAATAGATACATTTAATATGCCTCTTCAATATGACAATCAGTGTACGTCCCTATATAGCTTGTAACCGTTCCACTTCACAATATATCTAGTTGAAATCCTCACACAAAGAAACATCACGTAGGAAGCTATATTCTGAAGAATGCACAACGGCCATCTCTCTGCTCTATCAACAACGAAAACTAATGCGTCAATTCTCATTACACAATTACGTCACAAATTCATCCACTCATGGCAATGAGTGTCTATTCATTCATCCACTCATGGCAATGATTGTCTATTCATTCATCCACTCATGGCAATGAGTGTCTATTCATTCATCCACTCATGGCAATGAGTGTCTATTCATTCATCCACTCATGGCAATGAGTGTCTATTCATCCAGCCACTCATGGCAATGAGTGTCTATTCATTCATCCACTCATGGCAATGAGTGTCTATTCATTCAGCCAAGTCTACCGCTTGGTCACAGAACAGCCCTACCAAAAGTAATAGTCTTCCAATCAACAAACACTCCACGGTTCGATACAATAGATACATTTAATATGCCTCTTCAATATGACAATCAGTGTACGTCCCTATATAGCTTGTAACCGTTCCACTTCACAATATATCTAGTTGAAATCCTCACACAAAGAAACATCACGTAGGAAGCTATATTCTGAAGAATGCACAACGGCCATCTCTCTGCTCTATCAACAACGAAAACTAATGCGTCAATTCTCATTACACAATTACGTCACAGCACTCTCACACAAACGATACGGCTACACATAAAATCTCTAACTAACATCTTTTCCCTATCAACATGACAACAACGCTCTACACATAACAACACTGATTCGCATACCCTCGACATATCACCCACTTCCGCTAACATAAACAATAAAAAATTAAAAAATCGTTATCTTCACCTCCCAACTCATGGACTTGAAAATTCATCTCCTACACAAAGACATTTTTTCTCACTATTGTCGAGATAAAAAATCTGCAATAGTGTTTTCTTCTCCCTCGATATATTCAATGTCAAAATTGAATTCCTGTAAAATTATAGCCCTTCTGGTGACTCTCGAATTACAGAATTTAGCGGTATTTAAATATTTTAATGTTTGGTGATCACATTGAAGAATAAATATCGCACCCATAAGATAATAAGCCAATTTTTGAATGCCCAATATTATGGCCAAGCATTCCCTTTCAATTGTAGAATAGCACGTTTCCCTATCCATTAGTTTACGACTTATGTACTTAATGGGATGAAGGATGTTGTTTATGTTCAGTAAAAGACATGCCCCCATTCCCTTGTTTGAAACGTCAGTTCTAACTGTAAAAGTTTTGCTATAGTCTGGTAACATTAAAATAGGTTTACTAGTTAAATACTTTAGTATTGTGTCTAATGCCTGTTGGCATTCGCCTGTCCAAATGATATTATTTGGTTTACCTTTTTGTGTCAGGTCCGTCAAAGGTGCCGTAAGTGTAGAAAAGTTAGGTATGAACTTATTGTAATAAGAAATGAGACCCACCAAACTTCTAACTTGTTTCTTGGTCTTTGGGTTCTATATTGTCAACACTTTATTTAAATTGTTGTCGTCCGGTTTTATAAATCCGCCTCCTACCGTGTGTCCCAAAAAATTAATAGACTTTTTCCCTAGCTCCAACTTACTTGGTTTAACGGTTTAACGGTAAATCCTGATACCTTCAGGTTAGTGAAGACTTGCCTTAGGACCCTAATATGGGTTTCCCAGTCCTCTGTATGTATGCACATGTCATCAAAATATGTCACTACGTGATCTAACTGCCCGAAGAGTTTCCTTTTTATCCTGTTAAATGTTGCGGGGGCGGTAGCTAATCCGAACGGCATATATTTAAATTGATATAATCCCTCTGGCCCCTGAAAAGCAGTATATTCTTTACTAGCGTCGTGTATTGGTATCTGCCAGTAGCCCTTAGTTAAGTCTAATTTACTAAAAAACAATGCTTTTGTCATGTGAGCTATTATCACATTCCAATTTGGAATAACTTCAGCAACCGTTCTGGTTACAGCATTAAGTCTCCTATAGTCGACACAAGTTCTTAACGAGCCATCGTTCTTCTTTATTAACACTAAAGGTGAAGAATGTGGTGAGTTTGACTCTTCTATGATTCCCAGGTCTAACATCAATTTAATTTCTTCCCTTAGCTTTCCCATCATATGAGCTGGGATAACGTAGGGTTAAATGTTATCGGTTTTTTATCTAACAGTTTAATTTTATGTTCTCCTATTGATGATTTTCACGGAATATCAGAAATTACTCATTGAAATTCATGTAAAATATTCTTTATTTCTTCCATCTGTTTATCATTTAATTCCTTATTAATGTCTACCTCGGTGGATTCAGCTACATTTATTGTCGGTACATTCAGTTCTTCCTCGTCTGTCTTTGTGCTGTCCTTCACTATAACCACGGCCACCCCACCATGGTTAACGTTAATTTTTTTCTCCACTTTATTAATAGTTGATCCCTCTCTGTCAAAATACTTGACAATCCTATTGAGATGATAAACTTTCTTCTTCTGTCCTCTTTTAACCTCAACATTAAATTTTGATATAATTCTAGTTACTTCATACGGTCCCTCTGAATTCAATGTCAACTAGTTTCCTTTCCTTGGCTTAACATTAATACTTTCTCGCCTATATGAATGTCTTTTACAACTGCATTGCAGTCATAATATAATTTATGTTTTGCTGTCTTAGCTTTTGTGTTGGCTTGGGCCTCCTTCCAAACCGGTTTTCAATCTATTCCTCAGATCAATAATTTATTCATATATGGTTTTATTTTCTTCCTCAATATTTTCCTTTGTAAATAACGTTTTTAGAATGAACATGGGGCCTCTTACTTTTCTACCAAACATCAATTCATATGGTGAAATCAACGTGGTCTCATTGGGAACTTCCCTGTAGGCAAACAGTATGGCCGGTAAAACGATATCCCAGTTTTCGGGTTCATTTTTAGCTACTTTTCTTAACATGTTTTTTAAAGTGCCATTTAACCTCTCCACCATTCCGTTCGATTGTGGATGGTATATTGACGAATGATTGGTGCTAATATTAAGGAGTTCACACACCTGCCCGTATAACTCCGACGAAAATTGAGGCCCATTATCTGACAAGATTACCTCAGGAAAACCCATTCTTGTAAAGATAGTAACTAGTGCTTCACATACGTCTTTTGTTTCACATGTTTCAATGGAACTGCCTCGGACAACCGGGTTGCCATATCAATTAATGTAAGTATACATTTATTTTTCTTAGTGCTCGTTTGTAGGGGTCAAACAATATCTATTGCCACCTTTTGGAAAGGTATCCCAATGACTTGCATCCGTCCTAGCTCTATGGGTTTATATATACCAGGAGGTCGAGCCTTCTGGCATATAGGACATGTTTTAACATAGTTGGTGATTTCTTTGTTCATGTTCGGCCAAAAAAATTCGGAACAGATACGGTATTTTGTCCTCCTAACGGACATGTGTCCAGCCAAAGCCAACTCGTGAGCAGTTTTTAACACTATCGGCTGGCATTTTAGCGGGAAAACTAATTTTCTGTCAACTTTACTATTAGTCTTGTTGGTAAATACCCTATACAGATACCAATTTCTATTTTGAAACGTGATGACTCCCTGTCTTGTATGCTCCACTCTATTAGTTTTTGCTTTATCCCAATACTTATTTAATTTCTGATCTTTTATTTGTTCCTCTTTCATGTTCATATTTTTTGGGAACCCAGGTACTGGTTCTTCTCCGATGATACTTTCTGTTGTCCTATCCTTCTCCATTTCTCTTGTACTCTGTGCTCTCGTCACTACATTTCCATATTGATATAATGCTATCTGTGTTTCTTCTCCTACATTCCCTACAGTTACATCGGCAACTGGGTTTCCGAACAGGGCGGCAAAAAACGGGCCCTTCAAATAGTTAGTATCTATGTCTACATATGCAGTTTTGTAACTCTTTATTGTCCCGTCTATAAGTCTCAAATCATAATTTACATTCGTAAACTGCTGCCTAGGAACTAACCCTTTGCCGCTCCCAACTATTATGCATCCTGTATCCCTGAGTAGGGAAACCTCGTTCCCAAATAATTCCCCTTTTTCTAAAAATAATCTCCATGTTGAAGTCCCTGCGTGTCTTCTGTTATGCTAACTGAATGCGTTTGCCCTAAAGACGGTTTAGGCGTATTTCTATCTCTGTAATACCTTTGTTTTTTTCGTGGCATACCCTGACTGTGCTGTCAGCTAGTCTCATATCTCTGCATATTGGAGAGTGTCTATATTCTTCTCTCTGGTTGTAGTTTCTACATGCCGGTCTTCTCCTGTTTTCCCTTGTTCTGTTCTGTGTCCATTCTCTATGTTCCTGTCGCCGAGGGCAATTATTCTTCCAGTGACCTTCTCGTCCACACACAAAAAACAGACACCTTTAACTCCCGTTAATCTCTCTTCCGCCGATCTTCTTCGTTCGGCTCCACGTAGACCTTGCCGATGTTCGGCACTCCCTCCCGCAAAAGTTGATTTGTTACCCTTAGCTATTTTGTCATTCCCTGCTGCTTTAATGTTATCTATATGGTGCAATGCGTCCTCAAATTTGGTCGGGTTTTGTACTAAAACATTTTAAACTGTTTCCCCATTAATGATAACCAATAATTTATTACGACACAATAGATCCTTTAGCCCTTCAAAAGTTTTTTCTGTGTTCGAGCTATCCACCCAATTATCTAAGCTCCTTACTAAGTTAGAATGAAACTCCCTGAAGTTATCATTCAGAGGTGTCAGCTCGTTCCATTTCCCCCTGTACTTTTCCTCATTGTATTCTCCATGTTTCAGAAATAACAGTTTTACTGTCTCGTAATCGTCTAATCTTATCCTTATGTCCTCAGTCATTAGAAATGACTGTAGATCCCCGTCAACGTCATTTCTAATTCCGTGATCCATTCCTGTTTTGGTACCCCGTTTTGTCTTGCAATGTGTTCGAAGTTTACAATGTAGTCGTCCAGTTCCTTGTCGCTGTCGTATTTAAGGAGGCATTTGAGTAAGTTGCAATTTTTGTTGGGCATTTTTTCGTCACTATCACTTTGTGTAAGTCCATTTTTTATTTTGGCTAATTCAATTTCTTTATCTGCTTCTATTTTTAATTTCTTAAGTTCCTGTTCCCTATCTTCTACTCTTATCTTTTCTTCTCGCTCTTCCCTTCTCCTTTTTCGTCTCGCTCCTCTACTTCCCTTCTTCTTTTATCGTCTCGCTCCTCTTCTTGTATTTTCCCCTATTGGTCCCTTACATATGTATCTAGCTCA
Organism: Lymnaea stagnalis; assembly: GCA_964033795.1. NCBI lineage: Eukaryota > Metazoa > Mollusca > Gastropoda > Lymnaeidae > Lymnaea > Lymnaea stagnalis. Next base: position 11,327 of record CAXITT010002069.1, read on the forward strand.
TGTACCGTAAATCTGAAGTCCTTTTCTCCCACCTCCCGAATTTCGCTATTTTTTGCCGATATGCTTCTCTTAGCTTTGCTTCTTGTTTCTATTGATAATTATTTACCTCTACAAATTAATATGTTCAATACTGTACAGCTTTTCTCAATATAAGATAAATACCATAATCTTAAATAACTATAATAATAATACTTATGCACTTAACATGTTACTTAACTGTGCTTGACTTGACCTGTACTTTACCTCACCACACACAATATTAGAATGTCACAGTTTTAGGTAATAGTGTCTAATTGGGCCTACTTTGTTGACCCGGTAGCATGCACTGGTGGTAGATGCAGAGGCGCTCCGGTTGTAGGTGTGGCGATGTTCTGGTGGCGTCACAGTTACGATCCGGTCGGTGGTGCGGTGATGATTTAGATGCGGCACAGTGACGATCTGGTCGTAGGTGGTTTGCTTCGTGCGAAGGACAGGGGGCGGGGACACAGCAAACAGCGGTGTACAGCAACAAGCGGAATAATTTTATCAGCAAAGCAAAGCAAACAGCAGGACACAGCAATCAGTTGGACACAGCAATCAGCGGAAAACTTCAACAGCGTTGAATAGCCGAAGAGGTGCACAGCAACAGCGGTGTAAAGCTCTGTGGAACAACCCAATCAGCGGGTAAGTGCAATGGACGGTTGCTTCAGCTCGGACAGGAGACGCACGACGAACACCTAAGACGACTTCGGACAAGCGACTCACAGCCTCAGACAGATGTGCCAGGATGCCTCACACAACTGACGGTCGATGTTCACAGCCCCGTAGAAGTTTATACTTCAGAGTCGGACAGCGACACACAGCTTCGGGCGGCGATACACAGCTTCGCTTGGGCGACACACATGTTCGGGCGGAAATGATACTGCACAGCCCCGGACAAGGATGGTAATTCGGACGGGCCTGACACTTCACAGCTTTTTATTAGTTTGGACGATAATACTTCCCAGCTTCAGACAGGATGATTCTATGATCGGACGAGGATGATACTTAACAGCCCTTGATTCGTTCAGACGAGTTCTCAATGTCGAGACGTTGTATCTGTTGTGTTGCAAATCATCCAGTCATGGCAATGAGTGTCTATTCATCCAGCAAAGTTTACCGCTTGGTCACAGAACAGCCCAACCAAAAGTAATAGTCTTCCAATCAACAAACACTCCACGGTTCGATACAATATATACATTTAATATGCCTCTTCAATATGGCAATCAGTGTACTTCCCTATATAGCTTGTAACCATTCCACTTCACAATATATCGAGTTGAAATCCTCACACAAAGAAACATCACGTAGGAAGCTATATTCTGAAGAATGCACAACGGCCATCTCTCTGCTCTATCAACAACGAAAACTAATGCGTCAATTCTCATTACACAATTACGTCACAAAATTCTCACACAAACGATACGGCTACACATAAAATCTCTAACTAACATCTTTTCCCTATCAACATGACAACAACGCTCTACACATAACAACACTGATTCGCATACCCTCGACATATCACCCACTTCCGCTAGATTCTACTCTATGAGTCGAATCTTCCAAAATGAAAAGTCAGGGTATGGAATCACTTTTGGGTCATACTGACTCATACAGCAAGTAACAATCTCAAACAAGTAATCCTATAAGTATTATATTGCTTACAATTATTAATCTAATTGCATATATTTTACACTCAAAAACAACAACAAAAATCATGGGTCATTTCTCTCATATCTAAGTAATTACTGTTCATAATACATCAACGAAGAAAATCTTTACAATAGCATAATGATTTTAAAGCAACTAATCATCTGCAACATAAACAATAAAAAATTAAAAAATCGTTATCTTCACCTCCCAACTCATGGACTTGAAAATTCATCTCCTACACAAAGACATTTTTTCTCACTATTGTCGAGATAAAAAATCTGCAATAGTGTTTTTTTCTCCCTCGATATATTCAATTTCAAAATTGAATTCCTGTAAAATTATAGCCCTTCTGGAGACTCTCGAATTACAGAATTTAGTGGTATTTAAATATTTTAATGTTTGGTGATCACATTGAAGAATAAATCTCGCACCCATAAGATAATAAGCCAATTTTGAATGCCCCATATTATGGCCAAGCATTCCCTTTCAATTGTAGAATAGCACGTTTCCCTATCCATTAGTTTACGACTTATGTACTTAATGGGATGAAGGATGTTGTTTCTGTTCAGTAAAAGACATGCCCCCATTCCCTTGTTTGAAACGTCAGTTCTAACTGTAAAAGTTTTGCTATAGTCTGGTAACATTAAAATAGGTTTACTAGTTAAATACTTTAGTATTGTGTCTAATGCCTGTTGGCGTTCGCCCGTCCAAATGATATTATACGGTTTACCTTTTTGTGTCAGGTCCGTCAAAGATGCCGTAGGTGTATAAACGTTAGGTATGAACTTATTGTAATAAGAAATGAGACCCACCAAACTTCTAACTTGTTTCTTGATCCTTGGGTTCTCTATTGTCAAAACTTTATTTAAATTGTTGTCGTCTGGTTTTATAAATCCGCCTCCTACCGTGTGTCCCAAAAAATTAATAGACTTTTTCCCTAGCTCCAACTTACTTGGTTTAACGGTAAATCCTGATTCCTTCAGGTTAGTGAAGACTTGCCTTAGGACCCTAATATGGGTTTCCCAGTCCTCTGTATGTATGCAAATGTCATCAAAATATGTCACTTCGTGATCTAACTGCCCGAAGAGTTTCCTTATTATCCTGTTAAATGTTGCGGGGCGGTAGCTAATCCGAACGGCATATATTTAAATTGATATAATCCCTCTGGCCCCTGAAAAGCAGTATAGTCTTTACTAGCGTCGTGCATTGGTATCTGCAAGTAGCCCTTAGTTAAGTCTAATTTACTAAAAAACAATGCTTTTGTCATGTGAGCTATTATCACATCCCAATTTGGAATAACTTCAGCAACCGTTCTGGTTACAGCATTAAGTCTCCTATAGTCGACACAAGTTCTTAACGAGCCATCTTTCTTCTTTATTAACACTAAAGGTGAAGAATATGGTGAGTTTGACTCTTCTATGATTCCCAGGTCTAACATCACTTTAATTTCTTCCCTTAGCTTTCCCATCATATGAGCTGGGATAATGTAGGGTTTTAATGTTATCGGGTTTTTATCTAACAGTTTAATTTTATGTTCACCTATTTATGATTTTCACGGAATATCAGAAATTACTCATTGAAATTCATGTAAAATATTCTTTATTTCTTCCATCTGTTTATCATTTAATTCCTAATTAATGTCTACCTCGGTGGATTCAGCTACATTTATTGTCGGTACATTCAATCCTTCCTCGTCTGTCTTTGTGCTGTCCTTCACTATAACCACGGCCACCCCACCATGGTTAACGTTAATTTTTTTCTCCACTTTATTAATAGTTGATCCCTCTCTGTCAAAATACTTGACAATCCTATTGAGATGATAAACTTTCTTCTTCTGTCCTCTTTTAACCTCAACATTAAATTTTGATATAATTCTAGTTACTTCATACGGTCCCTCTGAATTCAATGTCAACTTGTTTCCTTTCCTTGGCTTAACATTAATACTTTCTCGCCTATATGAATGTCTTTTACAACTGCATTGCAGTCATAATATAATTTATGTTTTGCTGTCTTAGCTTTTGTGTTGGCTTGGGCCTCCTTCCAAACCGGTTTTCAATCTATTCCTCAGATCAATAATGTATTCATATATGGTTTTATTTTCTTCCTCAATATTTTCCTTTGTAAATAACGTTTTTAGAATGGACATGGGGCCTCTTACTTTTCTACCAAACATCAATTCATATGATGAAATCAACGTGGTCTCATCGGGAACTTGCCTGTAGGCAAAAAGTATAGCCGGTAAAACAATATCCCAGTTCTCAGATTTATTTTTAGCCACTTTTCTTAACTTGTTTTTTTTTAAAGTGCCATTTAACCTCTCCACAATCCCGTTCGATTGTGGATGGTATATTGACGAATGATTGGTGCTAATATTAAGGAGTTCACACATCTGCCCGTATAGCTCCGACGAAAATTGAGGCCCATTATCTGACAAGATTACCTCAGGAAAACCCATTCTTGTAAAGATAGTAACTGGTGCTTCACATACGTCTTTTGTTTCACATTTTTCAATGGAACTGCCTCGGACAACCGGGTTGCCATATCAATTAATGTAAGTATACATCTATTTTTCTTAGTGCTCGTTTGTATGGGTCAAACAATATCTATTGCCACCTTTTGGAAAGGTATCCCAATGACTTGCATCCGTCCTAGCTCTATGGGTTTATATCTACCAGGAGGTCGAGCCTTCTGGCATATAGGACATGTTTTAACATAGTTGGTGATTTCTTTGTTCATGTTCGGCCAAAAAAATTCGGAACAGATACGGTATTTTGTCCTCCTAACGGACATGTGTCCAGCCAAAGCCAACTCGTGAGCAGTTTTTAACACTATCGGCTGGCATTTTAGCGGGAAAACTAATTTTCTGTCAACTTTACTATTAGTCTTGTTGGTAAATACCCTATACAGATACCCATTTCTATTTGGAAACGTGATGACTCCCTGTCTTGTATGCTCCACTCTATTAGTTTTTGCTTTATCCCAATACTTATTTAATTTCTGATCTTTTATGTGTTCCTCTTTCATGTTCATATTTTCTGGGAACCCAGGTACTGGTTCTTCTCCGATGATACTTTCTGTTGTCCTATCCTTCTCCATTTCTCTTGTACTCTGTGCTCTCGTCACTACATTCCCATATTGATATAATGCTATCTGTGTTTCTTCTCCTACTTTCCCTACAGTTACATCGGCAACTGGGTTTCCGAACAGGGCGGCCAAAAACGTGCCCTTCAAATAGTTAGTATCTATGTCTACATATGCAGTTTTGTAACTCTTTATTGTCCCGTCTATAAGTCTCAAATCATAATTTACATTCGTAAACTGCTGCCTAGGAACTAAGCCTTTGCCGTTCCCAACTATTATGCATCCTGTATCCCTGAGTAGGGAAACCTCGTTCCCAAATAATTCACCTTTTTCTAAAAATAATCTCCATGTTGAAGTCCCTGCGTGTCTTCTGTCATGCTAACTGAATGAGTTTGCCCTAAAGACTGTTTAGGCGTATTTCTATCTCCGTAATACCGTTGTTTTTTTCGTGGCATACCCTGACTGTGCTGTCAGCTAGTCTCATATCTCTGCACGGTGGAGAGTGTCTATAGTCTTCTCTCTGGTTGTAGTTTCTACCTGCCGGTCTTCTCCTGTTTTCCCTTGTTCTGTTCTGTGTCCATTCTCTATGTTCCTGTCGCCGAGGGCAATTATTCTTCCAGTGACCTTCCCGTCCACACATAAAAAACAGAAACCTTTAACTCCCGTTAATCTCTCTTCCGCCGATCTTCTTCGTTCGGCTCCACGTTGACCTTGACGATGTTCGGCACTCCCTCCCGCAAAAGTTGATTTGTTTCCCTTAGCTATTTTGTCATTCCCTGCTGCTTTAATGTTATCTATGTGGCGCAATACGTCCTCGCATTTGGTCGGGTTTTGTACTAAAACCTTTTTAAACTGTTTACCCATTAATGATAACCAATATATTATTACGACACAATAGATCCTTGAGCCCTTCAAAAGTTTTTTCTGTGTTCGAGCTATCCACCCAATTATCTAAGCTCCTTACTAAGTTAGAATGAAACTCCCTGAAGTTATCATTCAGAGGTGTCAGCTCGTTCCATTTCCCCCTGTACTTTTCCTCATTGTATTCTCCATGTTTCAGAAATAACAGTTTTACTGTCTCGTAATCGTCTAATCTTATCCTTATGTCCTCAGTCATTAGAAATGACTGTAGATCCCCGTCAACGTCATTTCTAATTCCGTGATCCATTCCTGTTTTGGTACCCCGTTTTGTCTTGCAATGTGTTCGAAGTTTACAATGTAGTCGTCCAGTTCCTTGTCGCTGTCGTATTTAAGGAGGCATTTGAGTAAGTTGCAATTTTTGTTGGGCATTTTTTCGTCACTATCACTTTGTGTAAGTCCATTTTTTTATTTTGGCTAATTCAATTTCTTTATCTACTTCTATTTTTAATTTCTTAAGTTCCTGTTCCCTATCTTCTACTCTTATCTTTTCTTCTCGCTCTTCCCTTCTCCTTTTTCGTCTCGCTCCTCTACTTCACTTCTTCTTTTTTCTTCTCGCGCCTCTTCTTGTATTTTCCCCCATTGGTCCCTTACATATGTATCTAGCTCCTGTACCGTAAATCTGAGGTCCTTTTCTCCCACCTGCCGAATTTCGGCTATTTTTTTCCGATATGGTTCTCTTAGCTTTCCTTCTTGTTTCCATTGATAATTATTTACCTCTACAAATTTATATGTTCGATACTGTACAGCTTTTCTCAATATAAGATAAATACCATAATCTTAAATAACTATAATAATAATACTTATGTACTTAACATGTTACTTAACTGTGCTTGACTTGACCTGTACTTTACCTCGCCACACACAATATAAGAATGTCACAGTTTTAGGTAATAGTGTCTAATTGGGCCTGCTTTGTTGACCCGGTAGCATGCACTGGTGGTAGATGCAGAGGCGCTCCGGTTGTAGGTGTGGCGATGTTCTGGTGGCGGCACAGTTACGATCCGGTCGGTGGTGCGGTGATGATTTAGATGCGGCACAGTGACGATCTGGTCGTAGGTGGTTTGCTTCGTGCGAGGGGCAGGGGGGACACAGCAAACAGCGGTGTACAGCAACAAGCGGAATAGATTTATCAGCGAAGCACAGCAAACAGCAGGACACAGCAATCAGTGGGACACAGCAATCAGCGGATCACAGCGGCGGGATACGTCAGCAGCGGTGTACTGCAACAGCGTTGAATAGCCAAAGAGGTGCACAGCAACAGCGGTGTAAAGCTCGGTGGAAAAACCCAATCAGCGGGTCACAGCATTGGTCGTTGCTTCAGCTGGGACGGTAGACACACGACGAGCACCTCAGACGACTTCGGACAAGCGACTCACAGCCTCAAACAGATGTGCCAGGATGCCTCACACAACTGACGGTCGATGTTCACAGCCCCGTAGAAGTTGATACTTCAGAGTCGGACAGCATGTTCACAGCCCTGTAGAAGTTGATACTTCAGTGTCGGACAGCGACACACAGTTTCGGGCGGTGATACACAGCTTTGGGCGGGCGACACACAGGTTCGGGCGGAAATGATACTGCACAGCCCCGGACAAGGATGGTAATTCGGACGGGCCTGACACTTCACAGCTTTTTATTAGTTTGGACGATAATACTTCCCAGCTTCAGACAGGATAATTCTATGATCGGACGAGGATGATACTTAACAGCCCTTGATTCGTTCAGACGAGCCCTCAATGTCGAGACGTTGTATATGTTGTGTTGCAAATCATCCACTCATGGCAATGAGTGTCTATTCATCCAGCCAAGTCTACCGCTTGGTCACAGAACAGCCCAACCAAAAGTAATAGTCTTCCAATCAACAAACACTCCACGGTTCGATACAATAGATACATTTAATATGCCTCTTCAATATGACAATCAGTGTACTTCCCTATATAGCTTGTAACCGTTCCACTTCACAATATATCGAGTTGAAATCCTCACACAAAGAAACATCACGTAGGAAGCTATATTCTGAAGAATGCACAACGGCCATCTCTCTGCTCTATCAACAACGAAAACTAATGCGTCAATTCTCATTACACAATTACGTCACAGCACTCTCACACAAACGATACGGCTACACATAAAATATATTTTCCCTATCAACATGACAACAACGCTCTACACATAACAACAGTGATTCTCATACCCTCGAAAATCTTGATCTTTAATTAAATTGTTTTCATTCTTGTTATTGTCATACTCTCGACTTATTTTAACAAGAGGAAATACATCGTTGAAGTGGGGTGGGGGTCTGACACCTTTAGTTTACCGCACCGGGTCACACCAACCAAACTACGCCACCGATTAGACAAATTAAACTAATAAAAATAGTTTTAAATTGTGTTTTTCACATATAACTAACGAGATAAAACTTTTCATATCCTTAAATTGTCATAACGCAATAATTTGACATCGAATAAATTTAGTTTGTCACAAAA
>CAXITT010002071.1:4754-16714 GCA_964033795.1 Lymnaea stagnalis
AAGAGGAGCGAGAAGAAAAGAGAAGAAGGGAAGAAGAGGAGCGAGAAGAAAAGAGAAGAAGGGAAGAAGAGGAGCGAGAAGAAAAGAGAAGAAGGGAAGAAGAGGATCGAGAAGAAACGAGACGAAGGAAAGATCGGAAATAAAAAAGAAGACATGAAATAGAGATGAAGAGATCTAGAATAGAGGCAGCGATCAGATAGGCAAAAGTAGAGGCAAAACTAGCGGCAAAGAAAATCAGAAGTCAAAGCTTTTATTACAGTGACAATTGTGAGTGTGACGGGGTAGAATGGGGTAGCTCTAGAATAGACAGGATAATTAGTATTAACTGCGATAATCCATACACACGAGCGATTAGTTGTGGCGAGGGGCCAAGGGAGGAAACACAAGATAGTTATTACAGGGCAGAGATAGAAAGTAAAAAGTATCAGTTCAAATGGGATAATAAGCTTAAAACTTGGGAAAAACTTACAGACGGGGATAAGTTAGAAACTGGGAAAGGCGTTAGGGAAACTGAAAGGCCATTAGTTGAAAATGGAGAGAGTAAAGTCCATCTATTAGCTTATGAAAACGAGTTAATCGAAAATATTTTAACTTTGTTGAAGAGTTTAGCTATCCAGAGGAATCTCAAGCCATTTTATCCCCGTGTATGAATACATAGTTCTCTGTAGCATCCAGTGAGGTGGTAGCCATAATAGTAAACAGAGGGGATGCATGGGATAAATATTCTTTACATGTTCAACATGTGAATTGGGATTTTGCACAGGATATGAATTTTGATGCAACACCACGTGATGCGTGTAATAGAGTCCAAACTGTAGATTTCGTTAGTGAAAATGGAAGCTGTGATTTTGGACAGGATATTTTTTTTTATGGAGTTTAGGAAGCAGATGTTTGTTTGGTGCAAGAGGGAGATGTTGATTTTATAATACCATGAGATGTTGATTTGGTGCAAGAGGGAGAAATTAATAATATAAAGCATTGGACAAGCTGGTCGCGTCAGTTATGTAGATCGCCGCTCAAAATAGCCGTCAGCTGGTCAACATATCCATAAGTTTAATGGATCGCTATTCAACATATTTATCAGTTCAGTGGAACGCTGGTCAATATATCCGTCACTTCAGTGGATTGCTGTTAAACTTATCAGTCAATTCAGTGGATTGCTGGTCAACATATCCATCAGTTCAATGGATCGCTGGTCCTTATATCTGTCAATTCATTACGTTGGTAAACATATCCGTCAGTTCAGTTCGCTGTTCATTATATCCGTAATTTCAGAGGATCACTTGTGAACATATCCTTCAGTTCAATGGATCGATGGTTAAACATAGCCATCAGTTTAGTGGATCGCTGGTCAGAATACCCGTCAGTTCCATGGATTGCTGGGCACCAAAAAGTCAGTTCAGTTGATCGCATGTCAACATATCCGTTAGTTCAGTGGATCGCTGGTTAATATATCTGTTAGTCCAGTGGATCTTTTTTTAAAATAGCCGTCTGTTTAGTGGATCACTGGTCAACATATCCGTCTGTTCAGTTGATTGCTGGTCAACAAATCCGTCAGTTCAGAGAATTGCTGTTCAACATATCCATCCCTTTATTTTGCTAGTCAGCATATCGTCCGTTCAGTTCACTGTGCAACATAGAGGTCAGTCCAGTGGATCGCTGCTCAACAGATTCGTAAGTTCAGTGGATCGCTGGTCAACATATCCGTCAGTTCAGTTCATCGCACGTCAACATATCCGTTAGTTCAGTCGATCGCTGGTAAATATATCCGTCAGTTCAGTGGTTCGCTGGTCAAACTATCCGTTAGTTCAGTGGATCGCTGATCAATATATCCATCAGTTTATTAAGCTGGTCATGATATCAATCAGTTCAGTTTGCTGGTCAACATATCCGTCAGTTGAGTTCATTGTTCTACATATCCGTAAGTTCCGTGGATCGCAGGTCAACATATAAGTCAGTTCAGGGGATCGCTGTTCAAAATATCCGTCAGATAAGTTCGCTGATCAACATATTTGTCAGTTCATTACTCTGGTGAACATATCCGTCAGTTGAGTTCACAGGTCAACATATACGTCAGTTCATAGGCACACTGGTGAACACAACCGTCAGTTCAGTAGATCGATGGATAACATAGCAGTCAGGTCAGTTCGCTGGTCAATGTAGCCGTCAGTTTAGTGGATCGCTGGTCAACATAACCGTCAGTTCAGTGGATCGCTGATCAACATAGCCGTCAGTTCACTGGGACGCTGTTTAACATATACGTCAGTTTAGTGGATCGCTGGTAAACATAGCCTTCAGTTTAGTGGATCGCTGGTAAACATAGCCTTCAGTTTAGTTGGTCGCTGTTCAATATATACGTTAGAAACAGTTCGCTGGTCAACATATTCGTCAATTCAGTTCGCTGGTCAACATATCCGTCTGTTCAGTGGATCGCTGGTTAACATATCTGTCATTTCAGTGGATCGCTGATCGACTTATCCGTCAGTTCAGTGGATCGCTTGTCATCATATCCATCAGTTCAATTCGCTGGTCAACATATCCGTTAGTTTAGAGGATCACTGGTCAACTTATCCATAAGGTCAGTGGAATTTTCGTCAACATATCCATCACTTCAGTAGATCTCTGGTCAACATATCTTTCATTTCAGTGGATCGCTGATCGACATATCCGTCAGTTCAGTTCGCTGGTCAACATATCCGACAGTTCATTGGATCGCTTTTCCAAATATTTGTCAGGTCAGGTCGTTGGTGAACATATTTGTCAGTTCAGTTTACTGTTTAACATAGCCGTCAGAACAGTTCACTGGTCAACATAGCCGTCGGTGCAGTGGACCGCTGGTAAACATAGCCGTCAGTTAAGTGGATCACTGGTCTACATATCGGTCAGTTCTTTGTTTCGCTTGTCAAGATATCCGTCGGTTCAGTGGATCGCTGATAAACATATCCGTTAGTTTAGTTGTTCGCTGATTAACATAGCCGTCAGTTTAGTTCGCTGGTCAACATATCTGTCAGTAAAGTTGATCGCTGGTCAAATTATCCATCACTTCACTGAATTTTTGGACAACATAGCCGTAAGTTCAGTGGATCGCTAGTGAACATATCCGTCAGTACAGTGGATCGCTGGTCAACATATATGTCAGTTCTGTTCTATGATCAACATAAACCGTCAGTTCAGTTCGCTGGCCAACATATGCATCAGTTCAGAGGGTTCGTTGGTCAACATAGCCATCAGTTCATTGGATCGCTGGCCATCATATCGGTCAGTTCAGTAGATCTATGGTCAGCATATCTGTCACTTCAGTGGATAGCTGGTCAACATATCCGTCAGTTGAGTTGATCGCAGGTCAACATATCCGTTAGTTCAGTGGTTCGCTATTCAATATATCTGTAAGTTCAGTGGATCGATGGTTAACATAGCCGTCAGTTTAGTGAATCGCTGGTCATATCCGTCTATTTGGTGGATCCCTGGTCAACATATCCGTCAGTTCTGTTCGCTGTTCAACATATATAGGTCAGTGAGTGGATCGCTGCTCAACATATCCGTCTTTTCAGTGGATCGCAGGTGAACATATCCGTTAGTTCAGTGTATCGCTGTTTAACATAGATGTCAGTTCAGTTCGCTGGTCAAAATATCCGTCAGTTGAGTTCACTGTTCAACATATCCGTCAGTCCAGTGGATCGCTGGTCAACATATCTGTCAGTTCTTTGGATCGCTGGTCAACATATCCGTCAGTTCTATGGATCGCTGGTCAAGATATCCGTCAGTTCAGTAGATTGATAGTTAATATATCCTTTAGTTAAGTGGATCGCTGATTAATAAAGCCGTCAGTTCATCATATCTGCTAGTTCAATACGCTGGTAAACAAATCCGTCAATTCAGGTCGCTGTTCATTATATCCATAAGTTCAGTGGATCTCTGGTGTACATATCCTTCAGTTCAATGGATCGATGGTTAACATAGCCGTCAGTTCAGTGGATCGCGGGTCAACATACCCGTCAGTTCAGTGGATGGCTGGTCAACATATTCGTCATTTGAGTGGATCGCTGATCAACATATCCGTCAGTTCAGTTCACTGGTCAACTTATTCGTCTGTTCAGTGGATCACTGGTTAATATATCCGTCAGTTCAGTGGATCGATGTTTAACATAACCGTCAGTGTAGTTGATCGCTGGTCAACATATCAAAATTTTATTTTGCTGGTCAACTTTTCCGTCAGTTCAGTGGATCGCTGGTCAACACATTCGTCAGTTCAGTTCATTGCTCAACATTTTTGTCAGTTCAGTTCGCTGTTCATTATATCCGTCAGTTCAGTGGATCACTTGTGAACATATCCATCAGTTCATTGGAAGTGGATCGCTGGTCAACACATTCGTCAGTTCAGTTCATTGCTCAACATTTTTGTCAGTTCAGTTCGCTGTTCATTATATCCGTCAGTTCAGTGGATCACTTGTGAACATATCCATCAGTTCATTGGATTGCTGGTCAACATAGCCGTCAATTCAATGGAATGCTAGTCAACATATACATCAGTTCAGTGAATCACTGGTCAACATAGCAGTCAGTTCAGTAGATCGCTATTCAACATATCCGTCAGCACAATGGATCGCAGGTAAACATATCCGTTAGTTCAGTGTATCGATGGTTAACGTAGCCGTCAGTTCAGTTCGCTGGTTAATATATCTGTCAGTTCAATGGATCGCAGATTAATATACAGTCAGTTCAGTTCGCTGGTAATCAAATCCGTCAGTTCAGTGGAATGCTGGTCAAACTATCCGTCAGTTCAATGAAATGATGGTCAATATGGCCGTCAGGTCAGGGGATTGCTGGTCAACATAACAGTAAGTTCACTGGATCGCTGGTTAACATAGCCGTCAGTTTAGTTGTTCGCTGGTCGACATATCCGTCAGTTCATTACGCTGGTCAAACTATCCGTAAGTTCATTGAATTGCTGGTCAACATAGCTGTCAGTTCAGTGGATTGCTGTTAACTTATCCGTCAGTTCAGAGGATCGCTGGTCAACATATCCGTCAGTTCAGTTCTCTTTTTAACATATCCTTCAGTCCAGTGGATCACTGCTAAACATATCCGTCCCTTCAGTGCATCGCTGGTCAACATATCCTTCAGTCCAGTAGATTGCTAGTTAACTTATCCGTTAGTTGAGTGGATCGCTGATTTATATAGCCCTCAGTTCAGTTTGCTGGTCAACAAATCCGTCAGGCCATTGGATCACTGGTGAACATATACGTCAGTACAGTGGATCGCTTTTTAACATACCTGTCAGTACAGTGGATCGCTGGTCAAAATATCCGTCTGTTCAGTGAATCGCTGGTCAACATATCAGTCAGTTCAATGGATCGCTGGTTAACATATCCGTCAGTTCAGTTGATCGTTGATTAAAAAAAAAACTGATAGTTCAGTTCGCTGGTCAACATATCTGTCATTTCAGTGGATCGGTGGTCAAACTAACTGTCAGTTCAGTGGATCGCTGGTTATTAAAGCCGTCAGTTCAGTAGAATGCTGGTCAACATATCTGTGAGTTCAGTGTATCAATTTTCAACATATCCGTCATTTCAGTGGATCGCTGGTTAACATATCCGTCAGTTCGTAGGATCGCTGGTCAATATGTGCGTCAGTTCCGTGGATCACTGGTCAACATATCCATCAGGTCAGGCGATCGCTGATCAACATAGCCGTCAGTTCAGTGGATCTCAACTTGGGGAGACGGCAATCAGGGGAATAACTCGACCTGACGTCACAAAAAAGTGAGTTGGGGGGCGTGGGGTTGTTCTAAGTAGGTGGTCGTTAGTACAATGACATTTTTAAGTCTGCTCCATATCTTCACAGGTAGTTTGATACATATTTTACGACTACTTCTTGAGATCATTAAAGAGAGTTTGAAATACATCAGACAGAAATCGATTACACAGCCGAACACATTTTTTTTTTTTGGGGGGGGGGGGTAGTTGTGGGGACTTTTCACATTTTAAACTTAAGTGCTTACATTTTTAAGCTACTGGGTGTTGTGGTGAGAATGGGAATTTTCTTTAGTTAAATATATATATTAAATATATATATATATATATCTATATAATATATAAAAATGAATGTTTGTATGTCTGTATGTATGTCTGTTTGTCTCGTATGCGCTCCTACACATTCATGCGATTGCGACAAAACTTTAGACAGTTTTTTTCCACATAACCGGTCATTTAACTGAGTCATTACTATCCTTATCAAATGTTTCATTTCCAGCCGTTGGCCCTTAATTGTTTTTTTTTTTCTTTTATGAGCTATGTAAAAAATAATTTCCATATGCGCTCCTACGCCATTTATCCGATTCCGATAAAACTTTGGTGAGATGTTGCAAGCATGTCCATAAAGGTTTATAAATTATTACAACCGTTTTAAAGTATTCAGTTTTGAGCCAGGGGCCCTATATTCATTTTTCCTTATATGAGATACATAAATATATTTTCAAACCGTATGCGCTCCTACACCATTAATGCGATTGCTACAAAACATGGTGAGTTGCTGTCCATCTCATTGAGCATTTTGCTGTGTTATTTAAACACTTTTAAAAATACTCTGTTTTCGGCTGTTGGCCCTTAATTCGTATTGTTTCTAATATGAGCTATGTAAAAAATAATTTCCGTATGCGCCCCTACGCCATTTATCCGATTACAAAATAACTTTCGTGAGATGTTGGGAACACTGCTGCAAAGGTTTTTAAGTTATTACAAACTTTTCAAAATATTCCGATTTGAGCCAGGGGCCCTATTTATTTTTTTTCTAATACGAGCTCTATAAATATATTTGCAAACCGCATGCGCTCCTGCACCATTCATGCGATTGCAATAAAACTTTGAAGAAATGTTATCCATTAACATACCCATTTTAATCATTCATTACAACACTTTTAAAATATTCCGTTTTCGACTGTTGACCAAAATTCATATTTTTTTCTTTTATGAGCTTTGTAAAAAATAATTTCCGTATGCGCTCCTATGTCATTCTTCAGAATGCGATAACAATGTATTGAGATGTTTTTCTATCGCCAACAAAGGTTCTTAAATTGCTACAACCGTTTTAAAATATTCAGTGTTGAGCCAGGGGACCTATGTTTGTTTTTACAAAATGAGCTAAAGAAATATAATTTCAAACCGTATGCGCTCCTACATCATTCAAGCGATTGCGATAAAACTGAGGTGAGTTGTTGTCCATAAGCCAGAGCATTTTTCTAAGCCATTATAACCCTTCTAAAATATTCCGTTTTTTGGCAATTGGCCCCAAATTCTTGTTTTTTTTCCTTATACTTAGGAGCTTTATAAAAAATAAATTCCGTATGCGCTCCTCTACATTATTAGACTGCGATAAAATTTTAGAGAGATGTTGTGCGCACGCCCTCAAAGGTTTCTTAATTTATTACAACCATTTTAAAATACTCAGTTTTTTAACCAGGGGTCCTAATGTTCGTTTTTTCTATATAAGCTATATAACTATAATTTCAAACAAAGCTAATGCATGGGTGGATAGCTTTTTAATCAAAAAGAAATAGTGATATTAAATTGAGTGTGTGACATATTAAGTAGGTTTCTGAAGTAATACAACAATTCTACAATTTCCATTTGTTGCGAGGGGCCCTAAATTCGTTTTCCACACTTCTATTATCGATATAATTATCGTATGCATTTCTATACCATTCATTCGATTGTGATAAAACTGGGTCAAGTGAAATGCGCACTACCGCAAATGTTTCTAAATTAGAAAAAAACATTTTACAATATTCCGTTTGGCCAGTGACCTTAATTTCATATTTTCTTCTAAGAGCTTTATAACTATTATTTCAAACAGAGCTATTGCATGTGTGGATGGAGCTGAATACGCCAGCAAATTTGTCAAATTTAGTACATCCATTGTACAATATTCCAATTAGGGCTGGGACCCTAAATTCGTGTTATTTTCTTAAATGAGCTTGATCAATATAATTTAAAACGGAGCTATCAACACAACCTTCCTTGAACAAATTACACATTTGTAGTAAAGCACGTTTTCTCATTTTTAGTGTAGAGAGTATTTTTGTTATGTGTGTAAATAAGCTTAAATTTTGTGACGTATGTTAGAATCGGAAATGACATCGAAATCGCGTTTTTTTTAAAACTAAGAGTATTTCTTGAATAGAGTCTTATAATTTCAGAGTTGTTTTGTGTTATGCAAATACATTTTACATGAATCGATGGTTTCTCAAGTAATTAAATGGTAATTTAACTATGGTAATTTTTTTACCGCTGGAATTTACGATTTATAAATTAATGTGAAACTATACAACTGGAAATCTGCTGCCAAATATGAACGTACCTATTGTGCGAGGTTTTCATGTAAAAAGATGGGAGATCCTAACGTGTGAAAATTATGAGCGTTAGGAATATTGTAAATTAATTGAATCATATACAAACAGCGATATTTCATTTTGTTAATGAACGTACCTATTGTGCGAGGTTTTCATGTAAAAAGATGGGAGATCCTAACGTGTGAAAATTATGAGCGTTAGGAATATTGTAAATTAATTGAATCATATACAAACAGCGATATTTCATTTTGTTTGTGACCTAACAAGTTGTGTTAATTGGGAAATACCATTGCTAACAACAGATGTCACAAAGCAATAATTTCGCTGTCAAATCAATTATTCCACCCAAACAAAAATGTGTGGGTCTATCTAAACCTCAAGCACGAAAGGAAAAGTAGTCCCGATCTTTCGAAACTGTTGAGCAACGGAAAGCAAGACTAGAATCCACTCGAGTACGCAATGCTCAATACCGTTCACCTGAAACGGTCGAGCAATAGAAACCAAGACTCAAAACCGGCCGAGTAAGCAATGCTGAAACCCGTTTGTCTGAATCATTCGAGCAGCGAGAAACAAGACTGGATTCCGATAAAGTACGCACTGCTCGATCCAGACGAACACTGCACGCTGAATTAAACCTTAGAACATTCCATTACGATGCTAATTATGATTACAGTCTTAATCCAAGTTTGGTTTATTTGAAAAATAGATCAATTATGCGTGTATTGCAGTGCACTCAAATTTAAAAATGAAACACCGGGAATTTGCTGCGCGGATGGGAAAATGAAATTGCCAGAATTACATTCACCATCGGAACCATTATCAACCTTGGTATCAGGTGACAATAGCCAATCGAAACATTTCTTGGCAAACATACGCAAGTGTAGTTCATGTTCCAAATGACATCGTTCGGTGCAACAAATATCGTGCTCGAGAATTACATGCCAACATTTAAAGTAAGGTGCAAGGCAAAATTTACTATCGTGCATGATCTCTTATGCCAATGCCAAACACAGATCACAAATGTCTTAACATGATTTCATGGGGAATACTGATGAACACTTGATCAAAGTTGTCATATCAATAGGGGCACTAAACGAGAAATCGTCGCTGCAATGCAAACGTTATTAATGCAACACAACGTATTAATTCAAGATGCTGACTGATGAATACAAAAACATAGGTAGAGCAGACCAAACACCTGTCTGCCAACATGAAAGACTATACAATGCACCAACAATTGATGAAGTGGCGATCGTTATAGTTGGCGAAGAATTTAACTCACGTGATATAATTCTTCATCGCAGAAGTTGGGATGTTCAGAGAGTCTCAGAAACTCATCACTAATACGGTTGATTGAAATATCATATTTTATTTTGGCAAGGAGAAGATGGATATCATTTGACATCAGATTGAGAAATTCGAATAAGAAAGTCAGTGCCATGAAATACTATTCATATTTGATGATTCATGAGTTGGGAATGACCTCTCGAATCGATCTGCAAACAAACTTTTCGCTCTTGATTTGCAACGAGAAACGTACTTTGATATCGAAGCATTAGGTACGGTACATTTGTTCAAATGAATCTTCCAAAATTGGTTCAATTGAAGTTACTATTTTAAATGGAAAATTTAAACTAGGTGATGTACTTCTGCCATTCACCCCAATGATTCCAACAGATATGCCATTTGAATTTAAACGCTTACAGTTTCCGATGCGACACGCGTCTACAATGACTATCTACAAAGCACAAGGACAATCGCTACAAGTTTGCGGACTAAATTTGGAAAACCCATGCTTCTCCCATGGACAGATGTATGTGGCCTGCTCTCGCGTCGGAAAATCTTCTGATTTATTCGTGTATATACCAGATAGAAAAACAAGAAAAACTTTGAGTATTTAAAAGCTCTTGAAAAAACATAATTAACATGCAACCATTTTCTTTCTTTGAGTGGCATTGCAACGCATGCCGGGTACTCGCTAGTATATATATATATATATATATATATATATATTTCACTTAAAATTGACTAGACTATTTAAAAAATTTAATTAAAAATTAAGGTAACATCAATTTTTATTTTATTTTATAAGGACAATTATAATGAATTGAATATTGAAGATGCCAGCTAATTTAAACTCATATTCATACAAATTAACAGATAAAAATAGAAAGTAACAACAAAATGCCTTCCTTATTTGTGAGGAAAACGTTTTAAGATCTTTTAGATAGATAGATATATTAAATTAATCTTTTACTATTAAAATATCTTTTTTTAAGAGGACGAAATATAATTTATATTTTCAAACATATCTAAATCCATCAATTGTGTATTCATTGTAATATTTATATTTTTACTTCGGCTGATGGGTTCCAATTTTAAACCTTGTTATGGGACTGAAAGTCCCCGTCAGGTTTCGGGACCATAAACTATCATTTCATCTATCACTTAATTTATGACATTGTAACATCCTTTCAATAAATATTGATTAAAAAAAAGTTGTAATTATTTTAATAATTGTTGGGCCTCTCAGTTGATGGACACAATACTAAGAATAGGGCAGATTAAATGTGAAGCATACCGCATGTGAACAGAGTTTGGACTACAAATGTTTCAGTGGACTTACCACAACTTGGATTAACCATACTAGCTCAACTGGATTACGTGAATTATCACAATGGGATCATCTGAATTACAACAACTGGATCAGCTGAATTATTAAAAATTGATCAGCTAAATTACCACAACTGGATCAGCTGAATTACCACAACTGGATCATCAGAATAACAACAACTGGATCAGCTGAATTATCACAACTGGATCAGTAAATTGAAATTCATTTGAAATTAATCAGATACAAGAATCATTAGATATATAAACGCCCATTTTGTCACGAAAAACAACATTTTAAAGGATTTGTATTTAAAAAAACAAAAAAAACAAATGCAGTTAAGTAACGTTTATACTACTCATATATACGAGGTTTTTAAACTTTTTACAACCCGTATGCTTTTCAAATCATTTCTTGCACCTTAATCTTGATTTTAAAATTATTTCTCGTAGTCTATACACCATCTGGATTTTAAAAAAAAATGTTTTTCCGCATTCGATCAAGATTTTGTAAAGAAATCAATAAATCAATATATTTCCCGCACACCAAACAAGTTTTTAGCACCATAATAAATTCTAAAAAAAATTAAAGAAAAATGATATTTGGATATTTCTTTATCACTTGCCTCACGCATATACTAATAATGTCTCTAACATGTCACCCATTGCGTCCATGTCACCCATTGCGTCCGTGTCACCCATTGCGTCCATGTCAACCATTGCGTCCATGTCACCCATCGCGTCCATGTCACCTATTGCGTCCATGTCACCCATTGCGTCCATGTCACCCATTGCGTCCATGTCACCCATTGCGTCCATGTCAACCATTACGTCCATCTCAGCAATTGCGTCCATGTCACCCATTGCGTCCATGTCACCTATTGCGTCCATGTCACCCATTGTGTCCATGTCAGCCATTACGTCCATGTCACCCATTGCGTCCATGTCACCCATTACATCCATCTCACCCATTGCGTCCATGTCACCCATTACGTCCATATCA
>CAXITT010002077.1:5964-16730 GCA_964033795.1 Lymnaea stagnalis
AAAAAAAATTGCGACAATTTTAGTTTTTAACTTCTTTCTATTTCTTCCCGTATTTTCATCTATCATTTTTGTTAAGAAAGGCCCTTAGCTAGGCTGACCGTAAAGCTAAAGATTCTTTAAAAAGATCATAGTTTTTTTCTAATATTTTACGGAAATCTTATCAATTTAAATGCGTAATGCAATTATATATATGATTTTATTTTAGTAAAGGTTTAAGTATTATTATCATCATTGCTAATACTTTTAAAGTAACAACTAAGGAACAATCTTAATCATTTTATAAGCAATTGATTTTAGTGCAAACAAATTTATTAAATTTTTTTTCGTTTTTAGTTCGTATTTAAAATTGCAAAATAAAATGAAAAATTAATGTGTTCTAAATAAATACTCAAATGACGTCATATTTCCTATTTTGGCTAAACCTCTAAGTTTGTTTGATTTAATCACCACACGTAATATAGCTTATATTGTATTTTCCCTTTCTTCAAATTTAAAATAAAAAATACAATGGATTGCTTTTTATATACTATGGTTATATAACAAGGAATGTGTGCGTGTATGTTTGTCCCTTATGAGCTTCTTTAACATATTGTCTTTAGATTTATTTAAAAACTCGAATTAAAACATAAATGTGTATTCTTTCTTTTAGTCTCAATTCAACGAATGTCAGGTTCTCGGTAGTTGGAAAAGGGGGGGGGGCCGCATGTGACATACGGGATGGGAGGGGGAGGGTTTAAATGAGCATTTTGGTCTTCATTGTTGTTCATTGCAAGTTCTAATGTTAGGGGTCGATTTCAAGTGCAATTGTTTACATTTTTTTTTTGGGAGAGTTCTCTTAGATGTACTGCAAAATTGAGGTAGTCACTCCCAATAAATTATTTGCAGGACTTTTTTCATTGCGCCTCTATACCTGTGACAGGGATCTTCAAGACGCTGGCCAGTCACGAGGCGGGAAAACCCACACTTTCAACAAACCATAAGGCCGAAGAGCGATTTCAAGGGCAATATCTTTTTTGTTTTTGTTTTTTAATACTGTCCACCCCTGGTACATATTGAAAATTAATAACTTAAATGTTCATTGTAATGACACAAACAATTCAAACCATATTGTAACTGCATAGAATAAAATGAAAAATACACAATTTGAAATAGAAGAGTTATTATGATGCACTAATTCCCCCTCCCACCACCACCCCCCTTCCAAACCCTTTTGCTTGCTATTATTTTGTTATTATATATTCTTTAACTTATCTGTTGATTTATGTTTTGTATTTTAATTCTGAAAAGTATTTCTAATGTAATGTTTGTGCAATTATGTTTGTTAAAAAAGGCCTTAAGTCTGTGNCCCCCTTCCAAACCCTTTTGCTTGCTATTATTTTGTTATTATATATTCTTTAACTTATCTGTTGATTTATGTTTTGTATTTTAATTCTGAAAAGTATTTCTAATGTAATGTTTGTGCAATTATGTTTGTTAAAAAAGGCCTTAAGTCTGTGATTTCATATATTTTTTATGTATTGTGTGTCACAGAACGGTTGTTACGGAGGAGGGCTCCGGTCCTGACTTAACACAAACTATGTTGACTTAGTAGTGGTCAGTACAGGACCGCTCCTCTCTGTGATTTATATTGTGGGTTTCTAGGCGTTGAGACAGACAAAAGCACAACGTAGACTTGGACGAAATGCAACAACTCAAACTCCAGGTGTCCAACATTAATGAAAGTGTGTTTATTTGTAAGATATAAGTTCTTCTTGTCATCTGTCGTCTACTGATCACTAGCAACTGTTCCCTAACAACTGCTTGATTCTATCGTAGCTCTTTTCTCTTCCTCAACTACGTCGTACCTCTGTTCCCTCTTCCTCAACTAACTTAACTCTGTGAAAGCTCCCACTTATATGTGGTTCTCTACCCCCCATAGGTGGTCCAGGAATGGTATCTATAAACACACCCATGCCCCCTAATTTCCGGTCAATTAGACCTTCCCATTGTTAACCCAAAAATTATCATGCGAATTCTGGAAAACCCGAACATACTGTTATCCAAAGAAACAATCCCCACTATATCAAGATGTGAGAGTCTATTAACCTTAACTTAACCCCATTAACAGCAGTTTCCTTCCATCCTATAAGTTACCTTAACAACAATGGAGCTCTGTCCTGTACCCCCGCCCCAGTCATTTGTGACATATGCCCTCCCTTAAAGAAATTTTTTCAAAATATTGACAAATTTCAAAAACTAAACAAATGACCAACCTACAACTCTACACATCACACCATCCCATGCGTCAAGCCCTTACTCTGTGCGTCGTTGAGTCTATTGTCATCTATCCTCATCTTCAGTTTTTCAAACACAATTAAAAATAGCAAATAGCAACACACAACATCATGCATATGTCAATAGTAATTAACGAAATCAATCATTGACCATAACAACATGAACATTGTAACTAAAAAGACTAAACAAAAAACGTATCAAAACATTTAGATCTCTCATTAAACGATCTCAATCTCAGAACAAAGTGTGTCTAACACGATAACTTATACTACTATCATACTAGCAATTAGACTTATACCTTAAGTCTTAATCTCCTTCTCTGATCCCACGACCCACTGATCGGGCTGAATGATACCCACTTCTAACTCACACACATAGTGCAAACCATAGCCGCCCTACCCATGCTACCCCACACATTACCCAGTGAGGGAAATAGCTGACCTAACCATGCTGTCCGATACATTACCCAGTGTAGGCTACAGCTGACCATCTCAAGCTACTCTACACATTGCCCAGTGCAGGTTATAGCTTCCATCCCACGCTATCCTACGCACTATGTAGTGAAGGCCTATCATTCACCTAATGCTATCCAACACCTAACTCTTCATCTAGTGCTATCTCACACTTCCCTTAATGTAGACCGCTAACTATCTAATGCTGTCTCACCATCACTAAGTGTAGACCAGCTATCCCTCTAATGCTGTCTCACCATCTCTAAGTGTAGACCAGCCATCTCTCTAATGCTGTCTCACCATCTCTAAGTGTAGACAAGCTATACCTCTAATGCTGTCTCACACTTCTCTAAGTGTAGACCAGCCATTTCTCTAATGCTGTCTCACCATCGCTAAGTGTAGACAAGCTATCCATCTAATGCTGTCTCACACTTCTCTAAGTGTAGACCAGCCATACAACTTAAAATATCAAATTATCAAACCCAACAACACAAATAACACATTATCTTTGACACCCTACACATCGTCTACACCGCAAACCATCATGTGCCCTGCACGGTCTGTTATAGACGAGTACCGGTAATGTCCATAACAAACATCTCTGCCATTATGACATCACTAACCAACACAACTAAACTCTAATCCACACACACTGCCTTTATCAAGGCCCAGTGTGCCCTGTCCTTAAGACATGACCTCTTACTGCCCACCTGGCTTCTTAACTATAGCCCAGGGGCAGCTACTCGCTCATATTATTCATCAAACATAATGTTTAACCCAACCACAACTTTTAAAACACATGATTACACTCATCACTAGCATTACTTTAACTACACAAGTTTTTTTTTTTTTTTAAATGCACGTGTGAAACTCAAATAAAGATAACACAGCTAAATTAACTAAATTTACTAGTGTCTCAAAAACAAGTCTAACGTCTCTTTGAGAACGCCTCCTTGATGACGATATGGAGATTATCCTCACACTGAACTAAACACTTTTTAACTGTTTATCTGTGCCCCCTTCAGATATGCACCGCTCGCATCCTAACAGTATGAGTGATAAAGAACTTTCCCCACTATTACATCATAGACTATGTCGGGAATGCACACTACTTTAATATTTCCTGAAATATATGGGGTGCTGATCGTGACTATAGCCTTCTCTCCTTTTAGCCTTGCATCATTCAATAGAACAACCGTGCATCTCTCTCCTGTTAACTTACTGTCATCAACTAAGTCTTTCCTAACCACTATATCACTACACAGATAATGTCTAAACACTTTAACCTTTTGGTCTTCAACTAACCCAAATACACTTTCCTTCACTCCGACACCAATAGAAATTCCTCCTATTAGAATTTCATCTTCACTATCATTTCCTTTTTCTTCTTCGTACTTAATTTTACGTGTGCTATTGTTATCCTTCTTTACTAAAGACTTCTCTCTCTTCTCTATACACTTCTTTTCCTGTCCTAATCTGAAACACGTGGATACCGTTTTCACATCTCTGCAACTCGAATTTTTATCTTCCTCCGTGTCACGGACGGCTGGGCAATTTCTCACGACATGCCCCTTTTGGTGACACTTGTAGCAACGCCCCTGAAATTGACACCTCACGGCGGTGTGGCCTGGTCGTAAACAGCTGAAACAGACCCGTGGCCGTTCGCAGTCTCTGGCTAGGTGTCCACTTCCATAACAACGAAAACACCGGCGCTCGTTGTAGCAATCTCGAGCCAGATGACCAGTTGAGTAGCATCTGTAACACCGCCGTGCGTTAGTGCAGTACCTAGCAATGTGACCTGCACGATGGCACCTGTAGCAAAGTGGTGCGTCACACTGCTTCACTTGGTGGTACATTGCTGGTCTCCAGAAATCCGACTGTCTGCACAACACTGACGTCATGTTTCCCTTCACACCTGTTGAATCCTAGGGACGTCTGTTCTCTATCTCTATTACGTCAGCTTTGTCTATCTCCTGTTGCCTAGACCCCGGAACGAGCCCCCAGATGTCACAGAACGGTTGTTACGGAGGAGGGCTCCGGTCCTGACTTAACACAAACTATGTTGACTTAGTAGTGGTCAGTACAGGACCGCTCCTCTCTGTGATTTATATGGTGGGTGTCTAGGCGTTGAGACAGACAAAAGCACAACGTAGACTTGGACGAAATGCAACAACTCAAACTCCTGGTGTCCAACGATAATGAAAGTATGTTTATTTCTAAGATATACGTTTCTTCTATCATCTGTCGTCTTCTGGTCTCTAGCAAGTATTCCCTAACAACTGCTCAGTTCTATCGTAGCTCTTTTCTCTCTCTTCCTCAACTAATCCGTAGTTCTTCTCTATCTTCCTCAACTACGTCGTGCTTCTGTTCCCTCTTCCTCAACTCCCTTAACTCAGTAAAAGCTCTATCTTATATGTGGTTCTCTACCCCCCATAGGTGGTCCAGGAATGCTATCTATAAACACACCCATGCCCCCTAATTTCCGGTCAATTAGACCTTCCCATTGTTAACCCAAAAATTATCATGCGAAGTCTGGAAAACCCGAACATACCATTATCTAAAGAAACAATCTCTCACTATATCAAGATGTGAGAGTCTATTAACCTTAACTTAACCCCATTAACAGCAGTTTCCTTCCATCCTATAAATTACCTTAACAGCAATGGAGCTCTGTCCTGTACCCCCGCCCCAGTCATTTGTGACAGAGAGAGAACCGGTTGGTTGTTAGTACGAGTCTTTGGGAGAGCTGAGCTGAGAGCAAGAGTAGGAGAGAGAGACGGGTTGGTTGTTAGTACGAGTCTTTGGGAGAGCTGAGCTGAGAGCAAGAGTAGGAGAGAGAACCGGTTGGGATTTTTCACTATTGAAAGTGTATGGATTAATATATATTATACACGCCACAACTGTTATTGAATAACAGTATCCTGATTTGTATAGAATATAATAAAGTATTGTGTAGTTACACTGGACCTTGTGTTTATTATAAGAGAGAGAGAGAGATAGAGAGAGAGAGATAGAGAGAGAGAGAGAGAGATAGAGAGAGAGAGAGAAGCCGCGATTGGGAAGTGTAGGACTGGGCCAGGCGAGATTCATATACTCTAGACAACGCTAACATAGTTAAACCAAAAAAAAATATTTATTATATGTCTTGCCAGCTGTTTATGAAAACACAAAGCATTAGTATGACGATATTATTGTGGTGATATGTTATAGCCTTAATGAATGATGCTGAGGCGACGATAGACTGTATTAAGGACATAATATTTATTGCAGGTATTATCAAGTATATGTTCTAGGTTGTAATTATAGTATAAGGGCACAGGGCAACTAGGTGCTTTTTTTTCATGAATTTTGCCCCAACCCATCTCCTCTGGTCCAACTTTTCTCTTGCCATACTACTTTCAAAAACAAATTACAGAAATGTAGATTACTTTTAAATCGAAATGGTAAATGCCTACGTATTAATTAGATGTTTATTTATTAATGTTCACAATTTAACTTATGTTTCAAAAAGAATGTAAATATTAATAGTTTCCACATCATTGTTTGCAGAATGTATGCATGAACGAATTTAAAATATATAAATATTTTGGTTTCGGCTATGGCCGAAAGTCATTTTAAGATCACTTTCTGCTTCGATTTCGTTTTAAAGTCACTTGAAACGTTTGGATACTGCTTCGGTTTCAGACGAAAGTCATTTTTAACTTTCGAGCTAGTTTCGGTTTCCAACGAAATGAGAAATCACTTTCGGTCGGTTTCTACCTCAAACGAGATTAGCTTTAAATATATGCACAAATCGATTTAGTTTGCGGTATCATTTACTTCTTTATTTTATGTCAATCTTATCGTTTTTTTTAATTCAAATATATTTTCGTTTTATTGCACTCATTTTCCCTAAGGGAACTTGACTTGCTTCGTGGGACAGTCGGCTCTGTCTTGAAGAGAGATGCCTGAAAGAAAATCTGGCAGAGAGTAGCTACAATAACATGATATTATAAATGAGTTTATTTAATAATAACTTTTCATGAGCTCTTTTATTTTCTGTATCCTGTTTTTTTGGGAAATCTGACTTCCGCAAATAACACTTAAGTTTTTAAATTTTCTCTATTTCTTGTTAAATTTTCATTTGTTTCGTCTGTAGGAAAAGTCTCTTGGCCAAAAGTTCTTTTCTGAGTCATTTGTTCTTATTTCAATAATTTACACACGTTTTCCACAATTTCTTTTTGTTTAAAGAATTTTATATAATTGATATTCAAGGGAAACAATCGATATTACTTTCTTAATATATTTATCTATATTTTTAAGGAATTCTATGAGACATTTTTATTATTTTTTCATGCACTTGTAGTTATATAGTCACACATATTTTGCAAATATTTTCAAATATTATTAAAATATTTTTTTTTTTTCATTTTAAAATTTTGAGATAAAAACTTTAACCTTACAATTTTGACAGAAATATAAAAAATGTACTATTCTCTATGATTAACCAAAATTTAGTCCAATTACTTGTTCCTTTTGACAAGTGGATAATATGTTCTATTAAGAGCCGTGTTCCACTTGAATTCGGTCCCCACATCCAGGGGATATGAGACAAATGTTACTTAGGTGATTACGTTATTAACAAAAGCTTTGTTGGCATCACATGATAAACATAGGCTCTGTTGGCATAACATGGTAAACATAGGCTCTGTTAGCATAACATGGTAAACATAGGATCGGTTGGCATAACATGGTAAACACAGGTTTTTTTGGCATAATATTGTAAACATAGGCTCTGTTGGCATACCATGGTAAACATAGGCTCTGTTGGCATAACATGATAAACTAGGTTCTGTTGGAATAACATGATAAACATTGGCCCTGTTGGCATAACATGATAAACATAGGTTCTTTTGGCATAACATGGTAAACATAGTCTCTGTTGGCATAACATGGTAAACATAGGCTCTGTTGGCATAACATGGTAAACATAGCGTTCGTTGCCCTCACGTGGTAAACATATGTTTTGCTGTCTTAACGTGGTTAAACATTTGTGTTTTTTTGGCTTCACAACTTTAACTATATTTTGTGGTGAATTTACTTTTATTGGGAGATACATGTGGATAACACTTGTATAAGTTTATCGCCTTCTCGTCTCTAGGGATACCCTTGTATGATTTGATTACCTGCCTGTGTCTAGAGATAACTCTCGTATGATTTTATCACCTGCTTGTGTCTAGGGGTAACTCCTGTATGACTGTACCACCTGGTCGGGTAATTTTCCTCAATCTAGCTGTAAATATTCGGTGATTTGTCACATTCTGACAAATACGGCAATATGCAACAAGGCTTTATATTGATATGGCATGATAAAAATAGTCCTTATCTGACATAGCATTTTCCAAAGACTATGAATTCTGACGGAAACATTGACTGTCACAGGAGCTTTGAATAAATAAATTCTAAATACAGATAACTGTATTAATTGGTCTTTAACACATAAACATTTAATGTAAAGAGAGCATTACTAGTCTTCAGCCCACAAACATTGGCTGCTGCCACTTAATAAGCTTATCATTTATTTTAAATGTGGCATCCCTTCGTGTAGGGAACGAATTGGAGAGAATACTCGAGTTTACATAAGGTGACATTTTGGCAACCCTTGGTTAAGCTTTTGAATTAAAATTAAATTTATTTTATAAACGTTATCTCATTGTTTCCTAGAAACACATAATAAAAAAAGAAAACAATACAACTTTCATTTAGTGAAAGTATTTTTAAACATAATTATTTAATATATTATTAAAAACGATCTGTTAACAAAGTAAAAATATGTCCCAATAATTCTGAGATATATTTCGCTCTATGTATAAATTTATATAAAGCATCAATAATTATATCCCTTTTCGCAATTTTGTTTCCATATCCTCTTCTATTTTTTTGTGTAATATGTATAAAAAATCGATACAATTGAATTATGCAACAGTCATGCACTGCAGTTGTGAGAAGTCTGATTTATTTTGTTTCATTAATTTTTTGGAAACGCTTGCTTTTTTTGTTTTTTTTAAATTATTATTTTTATTCAATATTTATGTTGCAATCTTTGGACTAGTTCAAATAGTGCTGTAAACTTACATAGTCAGTTGTGAGACATCGAATTGGATCGTTTAACTTTAAAACATTTATTACTTGAAAATATATTTAAAACTAGCATGTACATTATATTGTTTTAATCTTAACTATCACGTCTTTTAGATATTCTTTAGTATATATTGTGTATTTGACGTC
Source organism: Lymnaea stagnalis (assembly GCA_964033795.1). Classification (NCBI taxonomy): domain Eukaryota; kingdom Metazoa; phylum Mollusca; class Gastropoda; family Lymnaeidae; genus Lymnaea; species Lymnaea stagnalis. The sequence continues at coordinate 14,958 of CAXITT010002077.1, forward strand.
ACTGGTGCCAAGCTGTATCATCCAATGATGTTCCCTTGGGTTATCCAGCGGCGTGGAGAGAGCCGATTTGCTGTTGGGAACCACCTTATAATCCTTCAAGTATAATCCCAGGCCATGTGGATTTCCTCCGAAGCCCACGCCATTGTCACATTGTGACTGACGGATGCCAGCAGCAACATTGTGTATTGTCATTAAGTACATGTTGTTTGCTTGAGTTTTAAAGACAGACACTTTGTGGTCAAATTGTTATTTAGTTATCTTAGAACTTCATTACATCTTTTTAAAAAATGTGAAGTAAAATAATTAAAAACTCTAAGTAAGATCATGTATTCACCCAACGGCAGGCTTCTACCCATCTATCTCATTTAATGTAGAGACATAATGCAGTCATATCGATTTTCCAGCTAAATAGATTTATAAAACAGTAAGAGTTAAAGAGAGAAAAGACGTACTATTTTACAGGGGCGTAGCTAGGGTTAGTGAAATATAGTGATGTAAACGAGTGGCCTTATCCCGTCAGCCCTCCCCCTCACCTACATGATGGATTTACGCTAGTTAAATTCGGTCTACAGTATAACACTAAAAAGGTCAAATAATCGAAGGTCATGAAGTAAATAAATTTAAGATCTGTAACGACGTCAAGTAATATATTTTAAAAATTGAATTTACTTTTTTTTAAATTGTGCTTTCCTGGTCTTCAAAGCTGCAAATTGTCAATAACGTGATCAAAATCAATACCCTTTACCGTATCACTTTCAAATGATAGTAGAATCAAAAAAAAAATTCTTAATTCTCCCATTGTGGACACTAAATAGTTATCTTGCCATTCTCTTCTTAAACTTTACTCTTCTTGCTACCGAAATTTCATAATCATTCGATTTTTAAATTTATTTTAAAGAGGCATATACCACCAATCGTCAGCGCTTTTCGTGCAGAAACAATCTTATGGCATTCAGTTTAATCCGAACGTTTCCATGAACATTAAGAGTAAAGCTTTTAGTCTGCAGATTCTTGCTGTGTAAGTAGAACTTCTAACGTCACAAGAACACAGCCATATTTTGTCTCTTTACTGCCACCATTATCTAACTTTAGTACAACACAACAATCCATGGTCTCATTACTGACATCATTATCTAACTTCACTACAACACAGCAATCCGTGGTCTCATTACTGGCATCATTATCTAACTTTACTACAACACAGCAATCCGTGGTCTCTTTACTGACACACTTGTGTAACTTCACTACAACACAACCATGCATGGCCTTTTACGGACAAAATTATCTAACTTCACTACAACACAGCCAGCCATGGTCTCATTACTGACAACAGATAGGCTTTTCAGTATCTTGAATATTATCATTTACCCATATGACTGCTGATAATCAATCTTTTATTTCAAGAAAATCATGCATAGCACAGTCACCTTAAATGTTGCAATCTCTAAGGCGTTCCGAGTCAGCCGCTAAGTAAAACAAAGTTTTATATTTACATGAAAGCACTTATGCATTTCTTCTCGATAGTTCTTCAATGTAAATAACAATTCTAATGGCAGGCTCTTCAATACTGCCCTTATTCATGCAAAGACCAAGGCAAAAAGAATTAATTTTCGCTGACAATACCGACTTTACACAAAACACAGAAGAATGTCTTCAGCGGCTAGTTAATCAACTCTTAAATGCATGTAAAGTTTTTGGTCTGTTAATTAATCTACAAAAAAGTATCATGATAAGAGAGACACTGTTGCTTCCTAACATATGTATTGAGGACCA